>OY856186.1:106578331-106680712 GCA_963693315.1 Diogma glabrata | reverse complement strand
TTATGCATGGAGACATCAGTTTTTAGTTATTGGTAAATTTTTAGTTATTTTTTTATCTACGAATCTAGTAACCCCGCTGACATACGAGATAACTTGAGATATCACCATTGACAATAGTAAGATATAGCCAAGGGATGCAGAAGATTACACTCAAATCAGTCAAATCAAATGGCGTCCCTCAATAACTAAGAACGCGTTTATATTGGATATTGATAGGTATGTTGTATATTGTGTGTATCTGTTTTAGTCTAACTAGGAATATAAATTGTCTTAAATATGTAAAACGCGATATAAATAGTATATTAAGAAATAGTTTCATTATCGGACGATTTTATCGCACGCAATTTGTTTAGAAAACGACCCGCGCAGCGGAAAGTTTTCTAAAGGATAAGTGCGATAAAACGTCTTATAAAACGAGTTTTTATACTATTTTTTCTATTTTTTCTATTTTGCATTTTTTGTCTTGAAATTTTAAAAAATGTGTATTTTATTAAAAAATTTGAAATTTTGTTATAATTACTAATTATTTTAACTAATTAAAATATTTAACACTAATTTAGATATTCTTATTAATTTTATTTATATAATTATTCAGTTCAATTTTCACTGACGTTTTTATAACCAATGGGACCAACCTTGAAAAACAAAACTTTGCGTATCGTAATGAAGGCCATTTCGATACGCATTTGGGTATCGAAATGACTTTATTTTAGACGCAAAATAGAAAAACAATTTTTTAAAAGCGAAGAAAATATGTCAAAAATAAGAACATTATTTTTAATATTTTATGCACGAATACTATATCGGTTCGCTCGTGCAAAAATAACTTGACTGAGTCTAATATGTTTCAAGCACAATTGACTAGGCTCTATTGACTTTTTAATCACTTAGACTATAAATTTGATTATAGTAAGAATTTTAAGGTTTCTGGCTATAGTAAAGTCCAAAAACCAACCACCTATCCGAGTCACCGGTAAAAACGAAGTGGAGGATCTTCCCTGTGGGGCGTAGTATATATTAAAGAATGGCGGGTAGCAGTTGAAAAAAGGCATGGAGCTGACGACTTTATGCCGAAAGAAGACCTAGGAATAATAACAAAAATGAAAAGGATGCATACGTCGACTCACCGAAGCAATTATGCACTAACGAAATACCAGCAATCGTAAACCCTGTTGTAGGTGAAGCTCAAAAGGTCTCAAAAGCCTTTGCATTGCATTCTTTAGCTTATACACAGTGACGAAAGGCGATCGACGGAGTACGAAGCAGTACCTATGTTACAGTTCTCGAAGAAGACACGAGAATTATCAGCCATGAAATCGAAGAGATCATAAATAAAGATAACGGGCTACCATAAACATACAAAGAACACCGATAAAAGGAAACATGGCGATTAAGCTCTCAACGCATGTCAACCTAGGTGATGGGGGCTTGAGAGTAAAAGTTTTGAATCACACGAGGGACAACGAAATTCTGCTGATTACTGACCAAAACTCTGATCTCGATACTATTTCAAACAACAAGTCACTAAAATCCGCAGATTTTTAATAAATGAACCGAAAAACCAATTGCCGCAAGTCATAATAAAGGGAATAAGCACCCGCATTTACCGATTCGATATTGTCGATATGATTTCTTATCGATTTCTCTCTCCATGATACACAGTCAATTCAATGGTTGTTTCTTTTTCATTTCCTCCTTCACGTTTTTTTCGTAGTTTTTTTACATATATACGGGTAAAAACACAACACGGATGATAACGATAGACGTCAGCGTGAAATGCTGTCAAAAATAAAATTGCAAGTTTGATTATAAACTAAAATATTTTGTTCTTTGTCAAAATTAAATTCACAAATTTCAATTTTAAAAAATAACTAATTTTTACTAATAATAAATAATAATAATTTTTCTATTAATAACTAATTTTAAAAATGAAATACAAAATACAAATTATGAAAATATGTAAATGAATAAAACCAAACTTTGACATAAACTGAAAATTCAGTTGACAACTCAAAACAAAACGATTACAACCTCAGAAACGCGAAAAACATCAGAAATTCATATTTTTCAGTTGGCGGCACTGTCTCAACTCAATAACCCAGCGAATAAAATACTATCGATTCGTTCATGAATCGATGAAGAAGCTTCTTCTCTGAGGTGTAGAATCGTGATGGAAAAGGTATGGAAATTTGTATGTAAATAAATAAAATGTCCGCCAGATTCGTGAACGAATGCTCTAGTACGATTCATCATGTAATACTACCACTTGAATCGCAGTGGAATATTCCACAACGATTCTTTAGTGAAATTTAGACTACTTTCTTAAACGATTCTTCAAAGAAATTTTGTTAGTTGTTTAATTATTGCAATAATTAAAACATATTTTATTTTAGTTGAATTTCATTTTATTTCTAATAAATTTATTTATTTAGATTTAGTACATAGTTATATAGTGCTACTTTAATACAAAATTTATATTATTTTTGTTTTTCCTCTCGATGCATCTGAAAATGTAAAAGAATTTTTTTATTGAAATAAAATAGTTTTAAATACTTACCGAAAAATGGCTATTTTACTTTTCTCCATGACTGTCTTCAAAGTTTATTGTTACCAGAACCAGATTGCTGCCATAATTATTTACTCTCTGTAAAAATTTGAACAAAAATGTTTGTTTATAGACAAGCATTTTTTGTAAATTTTTCTCTTTACTTAAGTACACTTTCGCGTTTTTATAGTTCATATTATATTTTGTATATTTAAAAAAACCATTACTTAAAATTGAAAAATATTTTCTCACGAAAAAACATACTTATGAACTACAAGTTATACAATGTTGATTTTGTCTTGTTTTAGTTCACTTTATTAAACTTGTATAAAGATGGCATACTGATCAGAGAATTAACCAATCAGAAGACATTAAAATGTTATAGAAAGATTCGAGATAGAATCGTAGTGTAGTCTTCCTATGGAAAAGCTGTAGAAACTTTCTCCTGTAGAAACGAAATCCGTTGGGAACATTAAAAATTACCCTTGCAGCCAAATAAAACTAAAATTGATATCTGGCAATAATCATCGCCGGCGATAAATAGAATTTAAATTTTCTCCAAAGAAAAAAACTTTTTCGTTTATCGCTGTAGTTGTGTTTGAAATGTATGTATTCTGTGTATTCTAATGTTACTAACGTCGTCTTCGGACGGTTTCGCCCGTCTTGAGTTTCTAGCTTACAGCTGAAAAATTTAGAAGACGGGCAGTTCTTGATTATACCTTTGATTAAGTATACTTATATGTATATACTTAATCAATGATTATACTCAAACAAACGTGGTTTACAATTTGAAATATAAGTTTTTTATTAAATTCTAAACAAATATTCTGGGATAATCCAATTTTTTTGATTATATTTTTTTTGTTTAAATTTATAGCTTAATTCAAGTAAAATAATTAGTTGAATTTAGTTTAGTTAGATAAATTTTTTTACTACCCAAATTTTAGCCAAATTACATTAAATCAAAGAAAATTATAAAAATTATTTTAATTAGTGAAGGATTATTAGTCGGTGAAGGTTGAGATTAATGGTAACGAAGAAATTTTTTAAGCTTGACATCGAGTATATTTTTGTGAAATAATGTTTTAATTTAAAATCGTAAGAAAACGATTCTAAAATCATATGTAATTAGTAAACTGTAAATATTAAAATTATTGATTATTCTATTGTTTAATTTTCTTTCATTGTGCATGTGATTGAAAGAAAAATATTCTAAATGTTTTTAAGTTTGAACTTTGTTGATCAATTAAAAACCGTTAAGTTATAATGAGTTTTATGTGATCGCAACAAAAACCGATTAGTTCGCATAACTGGTGTAATTACCGTTTCACCGGTTGCGGCAGCCGATTGCCGAATGGAACGGGGGTAAGAATAAGTTTGAGGCATGATGCCACTGAGATTATTGCTGATGACGATATTTGTAAAAAACAACGAGGTCAGCAACAGTGCGGCGATGTTGTAAGGAATCAAGCTTTGTTGTCAAAGTTCGATCACCCACAATTCGTATAGCTCGCTTTTGAACAGAGTCCAAGAGGGCCAAGATGGAAACAGATGCAGCACCCCAAACTTGACAGCACTACTCCATACAGGGACGAATATGGGACTTATAAACATGGAGCAATTGGTATGGAGTGAAAATTTTTTGCATCTATTTAGGAGGCCGAGTTTTTAGACGCGCTTTTTGCCATCGCCATTACATGATCGTTCCTGAGTAGGTCATTTGAAACTGTGACACCAATAAACGAATGTTTTTACATTCACCTATTGGTTCATCACACATACTGAATAAAATATCTTTGGGGAACTCGGTCTTTAATCTGGAAACAATCACCAGCTGTGTTTGGTAGAGTTGAAATTGACAAGGTTTTGGTCACCCCAGTCGGCGACTTTATTCAGGTCTTTGTTCACGTTTATGGCAGCGTCTCTCCGGGCAGGATTAATTCGTTCGTGCATTTTACCTTTTGAAGGAAGGGGCTCGAACGACTTGTGCAGAGTACTATCATCTGCAAAACTATTTATTGGGTTGCTGGTGATTTTCAGCAATTCGTTGATATAAATCAAAAATAGGGTTGGGGACAATACTGAGCCTTGAGGTACACCAGCGTTAATTAGTTTAGACTCAGAAGAAAATCCGTCTAAGGTTACCGAAATGTATCGGTTGGATAGAAAATTTTGAATCAGCTTCAAAACATTGGGATGAAAACCGTACCCAACGAGCTTGTTGATTAAGTTGGCATGCCAAACTCGATCGAATGCCTTGGAGATGTCTAAAGCGATAACGTATGTTTCACCACCTTTATCAAGTATGCTGTTCCAACAATGCGCTACATAGTTTAATAGATCGGTAGTTGATCTTTTGTTTCGAAAACCGTAATGGCTGTTGGATATTAAATGATTTTCTTCAGAAATTTTGAGAAATTAATATAATTTGACTAATTAAAGTTCGTCCGCCAGCACCCTCAGATATCATCTTGGCTAATGACATCTCCTGCCATTGCCAGTAGTATGTTTTATCTCACGCTAACTCATATGTCAATGGCAGGGACTGGAGTACGCAGGGTAGTCAGACCCGTAGATCAACATTGATCATAATCGATCAAAATCGATCCCTCCTGCGGGATTAACTAATTAATAAAAAAAAAAAAAAGCTTGTATTCAGATTGGGGTTTTTACAGGTTTGGGTTGAATAACAACCTGAATAATGTTCAGCAAAATGTTATTCAGCTTGTATACAGTTCTACCTGAATAAGGCCTACGGAAAAGGTTTTATTCAGTTGAGAAAGATGACGCCTGAATAATAATTTGCTCTCTCAGGTCTTATACATACGGTATGTATGTATGTAATTAAAAAAAATAATAGACAAAAAAACATTTTTTATAATTCACTAGAAATTTTTGTGCGTTAGGTGAGTTGTATATATACAAACTTTGTGATATTTAAATATGATAGAAAAGGATATATGACTTACAGCGTACGTAGTATATATGCCACAATAGACGAGTGGTAATGTGCACGACTAGTGACGCGAAGGTTCCAAGTTCGATCCCCGGGTGAATCTCAACAAAAATGTAAGTATAAAATCATTTGAAATAAATATTAATTTCTAAATGCTTAAACCTCTGCAATAGCAGCCTCAGATATAGTGTATTTCCAATTGAGCGAAAAAAGGCCGCATCATAAATTATTGCTGGTGATAGAGAACTTGCAGATCCTACATCATACCAACCAATTATACTACTTCGTGTGCTGGGTCAAATATTTGAAAAATTTTAGGCACCAAAAACGCATCGATTTGAATAAAGGTGGGCTGTCCGATAAGCAGTATGGCTTCGTGCAGGGTGGTTCTTTTGAAATTGTGGTCTGTAGGACTAGCTAACGTCATGTTTTACGTATTTTCATACATATATCAGGTGCTTTCGATAATCTTTGGTGGATATGCGTTAGAAAATTTTTACAGATTACTGGAAAATTATCTAAGCTAAGAAAAAAATCGGTCATTACAACCTCTTTTGTGCCAACCGAATGTTTTTTGCCACAATAACCTCAAATTCGGTTGTCTTTTCTTCAAAAACCAAATTTGAAGAAACAACAACCGAATTTGAATTTGAAACAACAACTGAATTTTTTCTTTCTGTGAACAAAAAGCTATATTTAAAGATGATTTAGGCTCGGTGGAAAGACATTAGCTAGAGGCATTCCGCAAGGGTCAATTCGTGGTCCAACAGTCTGGAATATCTTTCGAGAATATAGTAAATAAGTTATTTGGTAAAGTAACTATAAAAAATTGACATTATGTTATTTGAAAGCTTACGCCAAGTGCTAACGGCTAACAGAGTTAATTAGGTTAATTAGGTTAAGATAAAGAGTTAATTAAACACACATTAATTAAACACACCCTGATTGTCTTAGGCTTTCCCTAACTAATTTCTGATCGGGTATCTAGTGCATCAAAAGTAAAAATGTCAATTCTTTATATTCTAAAAACGTTGACGCTTTTACATATTTTTAAAATTGAAATTACATTAGTTAGATATTGTTCAAGAAATTTTAAGACTTTCTGATTTATCATAATTACCATCATCAGTCCAATCAAACCAAATGCTTCGATTATATAACATAAGTATACGATTGGGCTACAATATTTTTATGATCTAAGGTGGTATAACATTGTCAAAATGCAGCTGACAATTCAATGACATTACAATATTACTTATGTTAGTCATCTTGGTGCTACTCCTTATCAACGTCTTTTCAGATTTGATAAGGTTTGTATAATGAAACAAGCAAACAGTCATTAAATAAAACGTCATATTTGTTTTGGTGTTACTGCGAACAAAAAATGAAAATAAATATAAAACTCGTATAACAAAGCTTTATTTATAAATTACTTGGACATGTTCAGCACACAAAAAATGAGGTATTCAGTATTTAGGCTATTTTAGTGTTTAAAACAATATGAGATGGGATGGAATGGAAAAAGTTAAGTATATAGCTGGTTTAACTGCACTATAATATTTTGCTGCGTGTTCAGATGTGAGTAGTTCGGTTTGTTGACAATGTCTTCAATTTATGTATATTTCCAAATAATTTTATATCCTAAATGTCTATCATTAATATTTTCGATGATATTAACTAGCAAAATCGAAAGGCACAACAATATATAGGTGGTATTCAAGTCTTTTAGTTTATTTAACACCAAAATTTGTTTGACTTATATAGTCATTTGTAATTTTTCTATTTCATATCACTAAATAAAATTACAATATAAAGATTCAATATAAAGATGCAATATAAAGATTAGAAAGAATAAAAACTAACTTTTTTACATCTTTTTGGAAAAAAATTAATTATAATTTTTTTGAAAAGAAAGCTAGATGAAAAAGTATTTTTTTGAAAACTAGATTAAAAACTTGTACATAAAATTTTATTTATCTATTGCTAAAAGTTTGAAACGAATTTAAAAAAGATTTTTAAATTTAACGCAAACAATTGAATAAAAAGTCACAACATAACACTCTCTCACCAGTGATTCGCCAGAAGAACGGGAGAAACTAGTAAATTAACGGTTTAAAAAGTGGGGATATAACAGTGAAAAGATTGGGTACAACAAAAAAAAAGAGAATATGAGCATTACTGCCAATTTAACACAGCTAGGAAAAGAATTGCGGCAGTGTTCGACGACAGCGAGAACACAAAAATCAAAAACATCCTACAAGACCGCACTGGAGGCAATATTTTGTCTAAAATTTTTGAAACACCGGTCAATAAAATTTAATAGTTTTTAGGGTGTTTTGATGATTCTTCCAGATTTAGAAACTCGTTGATTGGTAATAATAATTACAGTAGGCTGAACATTAAAGGTTACTTTCTTTTTAGGTTGCTTTGGTGATACTGAAGATTGATTCACACCAGTTGCATCTGATTGTTTCAGATTCGCAGAAAAACTAGGAAAATTAGGATTCAGAAAAGAATCAGTATGATCAGCTGGAATTAATTTGTATGAAAAATTGTTTTGGTTGCTGCTTTTAGAAAATTCAGAAAAATTGTTACGATTCAATTTAGCGGTTGAATCTGGTTGATCCAACAAAATTTGCTTTAGCGAGAGAACTGAGTTGTTCATCACCTGAATTTTCATGATAACATGGTTTAAGTCGATCAATTGAAATTTTGGCTGATTTGCTATTAATTTCTATATTGAAGTTTATATTGTTGCGACTTAAAACTTTGAAAGGACCAGTGTAAGGAGCTTGTAATGATCTCCTTACAGCGTCAGTACATAAAAATACATGTGAGCAAGTTTGCAAATCTTTGCTCACAAAGGAGGAAGATGTAACGTGTGCTGATGCTGGCTTTGGCAGTATTTCATCAAAATGTCTCCTCAACTTCTTAACGAATTCAGTTTGGAGAACAAAAGAATTTGTAGAAGAATCGAGAAACTGTCCCGGAATTCTTATCGAGCTTCCATATGCAAGTTCCGCTGAAGTTGTTTGAAGTTCTTCGCTGAAGGAGGAACCTAAGAGGACTGATGGTAGAATTTTTGTCCAGTCTTGACGGTCATAACACATAATTGCTGATTTAATTGTGCGATGCCATCTTTCTACCATGCCGTTGCATTTTGGATAATAGGCTGTTGTTCTGAATCTGTTGAAACCTAATAGATTAGACAGTTCAGTGAAAAGTTGGGATTTGAATTGGGTTCTTTGATCAGTAACAATTGATTCTGGAATACCAAATCTCGAAATCCAAGAGTTGTATACAGCGAATGCGACCGTTCCAGCAGTGATGTCTGGAACTGGTATCGCTTCGGGCCACCGCGTATAACGGACGATAAGCGTTACACAATATCGTTGATTTTCCGATATTGAATTAGTCGCTGTGAATTAGTTTTGAAAGTGCCAAGGGGTGATTTAGTATGCCTAAATACCTTGGATTTTTGACACGCTTTACATTGTTGCGTCATAAGTTTAACGTCCTTTTTAAAAGACGGCCAAATAACGTGCTTGGTTAGTAATTTGGTTGAAGCATTGACACCAGGATGCGAAAGTTTATGAAAAGGATCGAAAACACTTTGTCGAAATTGTGCTGGAATGTATGGCCTGCGTATAGCAGTTGATGTGTCACAGTATATCAATTTACTTTCATTAAAAGTAATTGGAAAATGTTCGAACTTCAAAGTTGTGTTACTTTGAAGAATATTTTGAAATTCCTCGTCTGCGCGTCTGCGATTACAGCATAATCAATTTTCTCTGGTATGAGTATTTGATCTATGCGAGATAACGCGTCAGCTACGACATTGTCGACGCCGGAAATATGCTGGATATCAATGGTGAATTGCCCGATGAAATCCAGATGTCGAAATGGACGGGGAGATGCTTTTTTTAAATTTTGTTTAAAAGCAAAAATTA
This sequence comes from Diogma glabrata, assembly GCA_963693315.1. Classification (NCBI taxonomy): domain Eukaryota; kingdom Metazoa; phylum Arthropoda; class Insecta; order Diptera; family Cylindrotomidae; genus Diogma; species Diogma glabrata. Next base: position 106,671,261 of record OY856186.1, on the reverse strand, counting down.
AAGGTTTATGGTCGGTGAATAGTGTAAATTCACGACCTGCCAGGAGATATCTGAAATGCTTGATGCCTGAATACGCCGCGAGAAGTTCTCTATCATGAGCGCTATATTTTATATGGGTGTCATTAAGACGAACCGAGAAGAAACTGAGCGGTTGCCTGGTTTCTTCAACAAATTGCTGCACTACGGCTCCTATCGCTGTGTCAGACGCGTCGACCATAATTGATAGTCGAGCGTAAGATGTGTGATGTGCTAAAAGAGTGGCATTACAAAATTTATCTTTACAATTGTCAAAGGCCTGAATGGACTCAGTTGTCCATGAAATTGGAATTTTACTGTTCTTCTTATATCCCTTTAAAAAGTTGTTGAGTAAAATTTGGTCAGCTGCAGCAACCAGTTAAAAACGTCGGTAAAAGTTAATCATGCCTAAGAAACGTTTAAGCTGTTTAACATTTGTTGGACGATCAAAGTCTTTAATGACTTGAACACGTTCACGATCTGGTAATATACCATGTTCAGATACCAAATGGCCTAGAAATTTAATCTCAGATTTCGCAAATACGCATTTATCTGGATTAACGATAAGACTGTTTTCAGAGAATCTCTGAAAAATCATTTGTAAATAAGTTAAGTGCTCTTCTAGATTTTTTGATGCAACCAAAACATCATCTAGATAAACGAAGCAAAACTTGAATCTGGTTAATACGGAATGCATCAATCTTTGGAACGATTGAGCAGCATAGCATTCCTAAGACCAAAGGTCATTTTGCAAAATTCAAAAAGACCGCAAGGAATAGAAATTGCAGTTTTAGGAATGTCCTCCGGATGTATTGGTATTTGATGGTATCCCGAGTCGAACTTTAACTACGATTTAAGTAGTCGACATTCTCAAATGAACCTATTTTAGTCCTTTTCGTCCTTTATTGCCTGTAAATAAGAGCTTTTTATTCTCGATAAACTTATTAACTCCTACAAATTCTAAAAACATACTATTTAACATCTAATTAGAATCTCAAAAAACTATTTACAGTCTACTTATTCTTATGTCGTGCTATTTTGAAAAAAAAAAAAAATTGATCTGAGATCAAAAAAAAGTCCAAGCGGCACGTATATCCGCTAGAAATAGGTAGATTTCGAGATCAGACAGTTTTGTGTACCAGTAGAATCTGATGTATCAGATTAGTTTAAACAAAACAAACTAATTTCAAACAGATATCAAACAAATTTTAAAAAGAAAATTAGCTACCTACAAGCAAAATTATATCTATCCAATTTTGCAACAAACAAATATCAAATCTACCACAGAACATGTGTGTGACAATTTATGACACAAACCTACTCTATATCATATGTCGTGCAATTACTGCAAAATATCAAAATAGTTTATTTCTAAGAAAAAAAATTAATTTCTTCTATTCAAATCTTTTATTTTTTTGACTGTTATAAGGTTGACATTGACTGTTATAAGGTTTTTGGAAATTGTAGTTGGGGATTGTTGCAAACTTTTTTGTTGAAGCCAACAAGTCAAAAACCTCTAACTGCAGAGGTTTATATTTATAAAAAACGGATTAAAATGTTTCCACAAATTCTAAATTTATGAAGATTTTAAAAATATTCGTATCCAAACGGCCGTTATAACGGATTAAAAAAACCACTTTTTTTTCTAGTATAAAGCCTATAGTTCCTTAACCATGAGTCAGATTTTTCTGATTTACGAACTTGTCCAAGATATTAATAAAACACACATTTTTAAGAAAGGTTTTTTGATCTGGCTCCACAAATGCAACCGTGAGAGCACCGGTTGATTTAAACGCATTTTGTGTTTTACAAGCTTTTTTGTTGGAGCCGCTCACTCAGAAACCTCCAACTGCAGAGGTCTTTTTTTTGAAAAAAAATGATTAAAAAGGTTTTAAAGATTCTAAATTTATGAAGTTTTTAAAAATATTAGAATCCAAACGGCCGTTATAACGGATCTAAAAAACACAGTTTTTTTCTAGTATAAAGCTTCTAGTTTCTTAACCATGTGTTGGATGGAGCTGATTTACGAACTCGTCCAAGATATTAATAAAACACACGTTTTTAAAAAAGGTCTTTTGATCTGGCCTTATAAATGCGACCGTGAGAGTGCCGGTTGTTTCAAAAAAAAATTTTTTTTTGCAAACTTTTTTGTTAGAGCCACTCACTCAGGAACCTCTAATTGCAGAGGTCTATTTTTAAAACAAATTGATAAAAAAGATTCCAAAAATTCTAAATTTGTTAAATTTTTTGAAATATTAGTATCCAAACGGCCGTTATAACGGTTTTAAAAAATCAATTTTTTTCAGAAAAAAGCCTCTAGTTTCTTAACCACGTGTCGGATTTTGCTGATTCACGAAATTGTCCAAGATATTAATATAACACACAAGTACAGACAATTTTTTTGATCTACCTCAACAAATGCGACCGTGAGAGTGCCGGTCGTTTTCGTTATATCTCATATCGTTTATATATATATATATATATATATATATATATATATATATATATATATATATATATATATATATATATATATATATATATATATATATATATATATATATATATATATATATATATATATATAAATTTTTTTTTTTTTTGTTTTTTCGTCTTCGCTTTTCATATATAGTCGTTTGGCACAAAAATTTTTCCGAAATTCCGAGATGAAGCCCATTGCAATAGGTAGATTTTTATATGAAATCTACCTAAAAATTAGCTGTCAGATCAAATTAGCTGTCAGTTTGTGTTCTTTGGCCAAAAAAGATTGATTTTTATTTTGATCTAGATCAAGTTTTAAAAATCTAGATTTTTTGGTAGATTTTACAAATACATTGAAATATTATTTTTAATTGTCAAATTTATGTAAAAAAAACCGCCATTTTAATTATTATTATTATTTTGTTCAAAAATAATTTATTATTATTTAAATTTCTAATTAATAATAAAGCTATTACAAATAAAATGATAAAACGTAAAATCTATCATTTTCAAATGTAAACATAACCAAACATATCAAGTGACAGAACAAAAAGTCAAAACAATTTACTACTACATTTACAAAAGTAGATTTATTTATTTTATGCTGTTCGTTGGCAAGTAAATAAATCAATCTTTTTTCCATCAAGCCAAAGAACGCGACATTAAAATATTACTTTACACCTAAATAAGCCTGTTTTTCAACACCTTACTAAGTACTTATCATATCCTAAGAACTTAAAAAGTCCTATCAATTCTATCAATGTACAAAATTACATCTTATTTGAATCTTCAAAAACTATTTACGATTCCGATCTTATTTCACATCAAACCCGACAAACATTTTTATACATGAAGATAGCGCTCGTATATTTAAGTTCTAAATTGGACATGTATGAGTGTGATTTTGTTTGTAAAGGATGCGTCCATTTTTTCGCCATTTTTTTAATGATACAATTTAAAAGACCAAAATTCAGAAATCAAAAAATTTAAATATTTGAATTATGTGTAGAAAATAATACTAATTTTCCATAAATTTCTCAGTATTATGAAAAATTAAATCAAAATATCGATAAATCGATATGAAACAAGACAAATAAAAAATATTAAAATAATATTATATTTTTTTTAAATCACTAAAATTAATTATTAAGAGGGCCTAATTGTTTAGCGAGATTATTTATATTAGATTAACTGAAAAATTTCTTTCGCACATAATTTTATATAACATTAAAATATTAAATTCAATTAAATACATATAAATTATTTCCTAAAATGTTAAATAAAACCAACCATGTTAAAATATATAAAAATACATTTTACTTTTCTATATTCTTATATTTCTTGTTCTTTCTTGTTCTTTCTTTTCTTTTGTTTATTTTTATTATCGCATCAAACAATTTTTTTTTCTTTTTGTTTTTTAATATTACGGAAAAGACCGAAAGAAATTTTTTTAACGTCTATTTAACACCTTAAATGGGATTTTTTCCGGTAAGTAGCTCTTGTAGGAGCTATGTAGATGTTATTTTTGTATTGAAAATAAGTGATACTTAAATACTCTAAATTCTAAATAGTAGAATTTGTAGGTTTTAAAGAGTAGTTAAATTTCGACTCGGGATGCCTGAACAAGATCGAGGGACGAAAAAATTGTGCATCCCTCCAACTGATGCGAACAGTAATTCGGTTTAAAGCACGACAATCTCCACAAGGACGCCATTCTCTGTTCTTTTTCTTAACCAAGTGTATTGGACTTGACCAAGAGCTCTTACTGGGCCTACAAATACCCAATTGTAGCATCTTTTCAAACTTCTTCTTTGGCTATTGAAACTTTGTCAGGAGCCAAGCGTCGAGTTTTGCAAGAAACAGGTGCACCAACTGTCTCTAGTTTGTGTGTCAAGTTATGTTTCACACTACTTGGAAAGAGATGAGTATTTGCAATCTCTAGGCAGAAATAGGAGTGCCGTTGGCCGCAAATAATTTGAAAAAAGTAGTAGCTAGATTTGACTTGAAAATTGATTTTGGGATAAACGATTGAATAAAAAGTCACCACAAGTACGAATAAAACATAAAATTTTTTCTCTTACCATTATTTAATCTATTATTTAATAAAATTTTAAATATTTAAAATATAAATTACATTTAATTTACTTATCAAATTTACATACAATCACGTCTCAATTCAATAATTAGTCTGGACTACAATATTAAATATTAATGAATAAAAGCTATTGAATTTTATTAAATAATCTATTTAAAACTTTAAAAATGTTAATTTAAATATGAATCAGCAATCTCCAAATCTGACTGTTTCCGTTGTTCATATTTATTTATTTATTTATTTATTTATTTATTTATTTATTTAATTATACATAATAAATTACAAGTAGGGTACTCCTCTCAGAAGTTACAAACAACTGTAGGGCCCTTTCTAAGTATGTAATTTTTATTTTAAAAAAAAAAAACAATGATTAACAATAAATAAATTTGATTAGGTATAAAAAAAAAAAAAAAAATTAAGATATATTATATTAAATTAATTAAAATAATAATTTATGTATTGTTTATTTATTATTTATGAAACATTTATTTATTTATGCTTTTATAAATTTAAATTTATATATTATATTATAAAATTTCATCTTATAAAAGTTTGGGTTGGGTGATTTCCAAATGTGTTCTTAAAAGTTTTTTAAATTGATTATGGTTACATGGTTTTTTAAGTTCATATGGCAATTCATTTCATAACAAAGTACCATCAACTAGAATATTATCAGAACATATACTATATTGACACTTAGGAACAATTAGATTAATAGTCCGTTTAGATTTACCAAAAGTTAATTTAGAAAATAAATAATTTGGACAAGATGAGTAAATTATTTTCTGCATAAAACATATTACACGATATATATAATAAGTAAATAATGAACAACCGATAATAGAATTTCTATAGGGTGTAACATGATCAGTTAATTTTAAATCATATATATATCGAATGCAAGAATTAAAACATACATTAAGTCGTGATTTAGACATATATTTCATATTATAAAATAATAAATCACCATATGTAAATATGGGAATTAACAAGGATTTGACTAACATGTACCTCGTGTGTCGAGGGGTAAACATCTTGAATTTCTTAAGCTTATATAATGAACTGTATATGTTACTACAAATTTTAGATATATGATCAGACCAACATAGATGTTTATCAAAGATAACGCCGAGATTTTTTACTTTATCAGAGAAAATAATTTCAATGTCATTCAAGTATAAAACAGGTTTAACAATATCCATCTGTGGTCTGGATAGTACAAATAATTAAAGATAAAATTAGCAACATCATTATGTTTTCATAAATATCCAGAAATTTTAATTTACGTAAGCGTTTTTTGAGATATAAAAAGGTTAATGCCAGAAGTGAATTTCGTTTAATGTGATGTATGTCGGATCTGGTCCCCGATCCGTTACAATTACCAATATTACATAAGTTGAGAACGACGAATCGCATCAAAGTGGTCGATTCTAACATCAAGCCGACTAGCAATTTGTTCAACCATGCCATTTTATGATAAGGGCTTGATCAGGGTATAATAAGGGAAGTCTTAATAGGGATTAATATCCGCCCCTATCAGAAATCATATCTGATATATCTATATATCTAAGAGCGATCACAGATCTATTGATTTAAGTAAAGGCCCAGTCGAAGTTTGCGTCTACCGGAACTTTGCGAGACAGACAGATTGTGTGTACTTTAGGGGCTTTGTAGAAGAGACACTGGCTAGTTGACGCATTTCCAAGGGTCGGTGGTATTAATCAATCTGTTGACCAGCTCAAAAATCTGTAATGTCGTGCTTTTGTGCGCTTGTGCCCCGAAACGAGGCAACGAAGTGCATACAAGTCAGTCTTTTACAACAAAAACCTTGCTAAGCTAAGACAAAGATCTCAGAAACTTCTTAACAGAGCCTTGAAAACTCATGATGAAGCTGATTGGTGAAGCAAGGAAAATTTCAAAAGGCTTATTCGTAAATCAAAGAAAACGTCTTACGAAAAGTACTGTGAGTTAATTGAGACCATCACAGGCGGGTCGTACTAATAAGAGCTTTGAAAAAGGATCCTTTAACGAAACTGGATACTATTAAATTATGCAACCATACTCATACTTTTAGACTGAATAATGTCAAATAAAGTTGTATCGTCCGAGGCTCTGTCTTGGGCTATCAGCTTCTCTGAGCCATACAAATCTCCAGGTCCAGACGGAATCTGGCCTGTTATGATACAACAGTGTCTGGATATAATAGGAGATAGACTCTTAAGGAACTTCGTGGACCGCATAGTTCTTGGCTATATAACAGAGTCGTCTTTATCTCAAAATCAGAGAAATAAACTATTGCGACTCGAAAATCTTCAGACCGATCAGTCTTTCCTCATACTTTCTTAAACCTTTTAAGAGGTTGATCGACCGTTACATTAGTAATGTTTGTCTGAAGAAAACCTCCCTAAGCGTGCAATAGGCAACACGCATATTAAGCGGGAAAGTCTACGGACACAATCCTCTCACTTCTCAGAGGTTGTTTCTGGCATAACATTTCGCAAAGTATGTACATCTAAAATGGTTAAAATTCACTCTAGTGAATTTTTACCAAATGAAATTTATTAAATAAAATAGTGCTCAGATCCGGACAAATAGGGCATACTTTAATTGGAAAATCAGATATGATTCTGATCCGTCCCTAATCCGGCACTTAGTACTAGGGATGAGATAGGTTTTTGAAATCCGGGCCGGATCAGGACCAAACAAATACGACACGCCCTAGTAATGAAATCAAGTGTGATTTCTGATAGGGGCCGGATGCAACTACTCTATTAGGATTTACCTTATTACACCCTGATCGGGTCCGAATCATAATAGGGCATATCTGAACAAATTGCTAGTCGGGTAGGTGTGAAACGTGGATGTCCCTAGGGGGCGTTCTATCACCCCTGCTGTGGAATATGATGGTAAACATGCTCCTAAGTGAATTAAATAATAAAGGGCTAAATACATATGACTATGCCGACGATGTTAGTATTCTTTTGAAAGTAGACAACATGGGGTATATCTGCAGGAAAATGCAGAACACCCTGGACAATGAACATTAACAACAGTTGGTATCGGAAAATGGTCTCTCGATCAATGCTTCTATTTGATACAGCTCGTTGCGTTTACCAACAAAGGAAAACTAAACAAGCTCACTCCTCCTTCATTCGGTAATAACACATTACCGAGTGAAAGAAGAGTGAAGTTATTTAGTTGTTACTCTCTCAACAAGCGGTTCAATTTGGGCTATTCATGTTGACACTAAATGAGCAAACGCAGCTTGAGTTCTGTTGCAGTACAGGTAGGCTTTTGGAGGCAAATGGAAGTGAAAGCTGACTCTGAAAAAAAACAGTCTACTGGCTGTATAAGCAGTTGTCAGACCCATTATAGGCAAAGTGTTCACTGCATGGCTCTCGAAAACTCTTTTTGGAAATACGATCGAAAATTGGAGGTGGTACAAAGGCTTGCTTGCTTATGTATCAATAGTAATTTTAGGACGAGTCTTAAAGTTTTATAAGTGCTCCCTTTCTTTCGTATATTTGTAAGACATGAGACTCTTAAGGCTAACACAAAAAGATTCGAACTCCTGGGAACCGCCATCGCTGAAGGGAAAATCATCAAGCGCTATGGAGGGATCTGGAAAAACAACTGACAGTTTTGTCCATGCCGACTGAAGACACAATACCTCTAACTGCCTTTCGAAAGTAATATAGAGTTGTAATTCCAACGGTAGAGGACCGCTCTGTAGCTGATTTGATATTAGGCAGTGCGGCCAACACGTTGTTTATCTACACAATTTATCTCACTGAAAATTGTGCAGGTGCTAGTTGAGGTCTACTTCAGCAATGAAGATCTTGGGTTGCAATTTCCACTTGGCGAATACTGTACAGACTTTCAGGATGAGGTATTGGACATAAATGCAGCATCGAGGTGAGCGAGATTTAGTGGTCTGGCAAGGTCATTCATATTTAAACAGATAGCCAGGCTGCCCTAAAAGATCTGGCAAACTACACTATTAAGTCAAACATAGTGCACGATTGCTTCAGGTCCTTGATTTGATGTAAAAATTTAGCATTTCCGTTCGCAGATACACGCGAGCATATTTTGCCCTCAAAGAAAGAAAAACAGTTAAAAAACTATTCATAGAATAAAAGATATCCCTTTATAGCTAGAATTATGGTATGGTTAGAAGGTATAGGATACAATCTTCGAAATGGCTGAAAATGACACTGATCAGAGTAGTGTATATAAGCCGATCCAAGCACAATGAAAACGAAATCAAAATGTTCAAAAGGGTGTCCGTTGAAATTTAGGAGCTTTAGAAGCTAGGAAAGGTCCTAAATTTCAACGGAGTTTAGTTTCTCTCTGTCTTGATGAGCGAGCCGATATAACGGAATCAGCTTGCTTAGCAGTTTTTCTTCGATATTGTGTAGGAAATAAATCGTCGCTTTAATAATGAAATAACGTATGCCATATATACGTTGTTATTATATAATGGGTGCGCTGCATTCCCCATAAGGATGTCTATAAAGTGGCATTTTAACATTTTCCAATTTTTTTATAACTGGGGTTGAAAATTAATATATTGTTAATTAACGTACATGCAAATTTGAATTTGGTTAAATATTGAAACAGCGTAAATGCATGTACGATATTTCAATTCCTACAGAATAATAACTTGGGTAAAATCAGTGTCGTATACTTTACATACATTACGATCGCCACACGAAATGGTAAATCTAAAATATTGTATGAGCATCATTCATTACTACATGATATGCCGGTTCATATAAATAAAAAATTGTAAGAATATTATGCGTTAGTTCAATAATAATTAGTTTAGGCTTAATCGTACTTCCATGCAAAATGAAATAACGTATATGAAATATGAAATAACGTATAAGGTACCTGATTGACTTTTCACCTCTTTTTAGGTAGAAAAGTCAGCAGGTACCAATGTGAAATTTTAATATGTTGTGGGGAAATTAGTCAAGATTAATTGGTAGAAATTTTTTTCCAATATCTTTATTCATTCAATAGTGTTGCCGAATTTACGAAAATCAGAAAATCGAAAAATCTTTAAAGCCAATTATCTCGAAACTACACTTTTGCGAATACGTTGTTTCATTATTAAAGCGACGAAATTCAAAAAAGAATTGATAAGAATAATTTCTTTAGCAACAACATCCAAAGGAGTAGATATTTGCAACGCTGTTATAAATGCATTTGCTTAAAGAGAAGTAGATATTTCCAAGATTGTATCAGTAACCAGCAAGTGTTTTGTGCGAAGGCGTGTTTAAATCACTGGAAGATGTTATGAACATTGTCACAAAAATAGTCAACTTTTTATTGAATTCGGTATTGAATTCGGTATTGAATTATTGAATTCGGTAAACTCAGTGTACAGTGGACTACTCAAGCACAACAATGTCCGATAGCTAAGCCATGGCAAAGTTTTGAAAAGGTTTGTAGAGTGCTTAGACGTTTTTTTAGGAACAAGTAGAAAATCAATTAAAAATATAGTCAGTTAATACTTAATGGACGTCGAATGGATATTGAAATTCATGTTCTTTAGTGACTTTTGTGCACATTTTCATAAATTAAATGTTAAACTTTAAGGTGTTTACAAGACCGTCATTATAATTTTTAATTTAATCCAACCATTCGAAGCCAAATTTAAATTTAAATATTTTCCAAATCTAAAAAAATTTATTGCAGATGTAGAATCCCTGGAAAAACCGGATTAAGTTAAATCAACACAGAGTTTCTCGCAATTATTCACTCAGTTATTGAGAAATTCTCTTCAAAATTTACATAATTCAGACAATTTGCAGAAACCTTAAAATTGATTTTAAATCCAGAAACAACATAACCCAGATATTCTTAGATTGGAATTTTTTAAATCGCTAAATTTAAATGAAATTCAAATGCATTCAATCTAAAAAAATTTATTGCAGATGTAGAATCCCTGGAAAAACCGGATTAAGTTAAATCAACACAGAGTTTCTCGCAATTATTCACTCAGTTATTGAGAAATTCTCTTCAAAATTTACATAATTCAGACAATTTGCAGAAACCTTAAAATTGATTTTAAATCCAGAAACAACATAACCCAGATATTCTTAGATTGGAATTTTTTAAATCGCTAAATTTAAATGAAACTCAAATGCATAATTTTCAATCGAGTTCAATATGGAAACAAAAGTTTATAGATTTAAGAAATGTTTTGGCAATTATTGAAAAAGATCGATTATTGGGCACAATTAAAAATAATGCAGAAGAGAAAATACTGAAAACCAGGCAAAGCATTTCCGAAACTTTTAACTGTTTAAAGAGACTATATAACGACGGCTATATTGCCAATTTTTATCTGCCACATGGGAATCATTATTTTCGTGGGATTCTTTATTTTCAGATACGAATTTTAGAAAGGACAATTTAACGGATAGTATCAGAATAACTGATAAATCTAACTCGGCGTGCATTCTGTTTAAAGTGGCGAATTAAGAAACTCACATTAAATACATGTCATCCAAGATGCAGCAACAAATATCGCATTAATTAACTTAAACTTAATATTGATTTTTATATTTCAATTCAATCTTTAAAAATTTTATTGTTGATTTTGATTTTTGGCAATAAAATTTTGCAAACGTTTGTTTTTATTTTATTTGTAGTAATTGTATTTTATAATATTACTACTAGCATGGCACGTCAGAAATTTTATAAAAACAGATTGTTTTTTTTTGGCACGCATACTGAAAAAGGTTCGCCATTCCTGGCTAAGGAATTATGCTGCCACCAACCTGGTGTGATATGTTTATTATGCACTAGTGCGTAATGAAACAACCCATTGTTGTCATAAAAATCTCGACAAATTTCAACAAATACTGCAATAAATAGGAATGGAACTGAAAATTAGCTGTGACCCAGATAATCTAACTTCGATTTATTATCAGGAAACTACTTTGAAATAAATATGGATGATGAATAGAAAAGTCCTATGAGCTGATCAAGATTGTAAATAATAAAATATCAAAATCGGTCAGATTTATAATACAGGTACGAAAGTTTTGGAGAGACTACGCTCTTTATAGATCAGTAAACAAATTAATAAAATTATTTACTTAGAGTTAAATGTTCCTGTCCTTATGGATGGCTAGAGTTACTTAAATCTTAATGGTAGATATAATTTTGAATACAACCTCAAACACTTTATATAATAACAAATCTATATTATTTATGCTTTCAGGCGTGACCAGCTTTTTAAAGTAAACAAACACGTAAAATTAATAACCTTGACCATATCTATTTTAAGCTACCGTGTAATAAAATTCCAAATTTGTGATCTAATTTTAATTGAATTCTCTTCCGAATGATTAAAGAAAAGAAAAATAAATGATTGTATATTCTCTTGTGTATATTATATCAAAACATAAACTTACACTTCATAGCATAATCCGGTCATTGACCAAAAGAAATAAATGCTCATATAATGAAATATGAGTTCTTTTACTTTTTACTTTTTAAGTTGTTTTGTATATTTGTCTTTAATTAATTTAGGGCTTGCTTGCTTCAAACCTAAATTCTAAGGGAGCGTATAATTAGCATGTTCGCAAATTGGCGTTATGGAAGAACAGGTTTCAGTCAAGTTCAAACGATTAATTAATGTTTTGAATATAGTTTTTATTTGAATTTCGTTGGACGTGGTATAATTTTTAAAATACAGTAGTACCTAGCTTAACGAGCATAATTCGTTCCAGAATTTTTATCGTAAAGCGAAATACTCGTTAAGCGACACAACGTTTCCGATATCGCTCGAGTCATATTTTTACGATTTATTTTGCTCGTTATGCGAATTACTAGTTATGAGAGGTGCTCGTAAAGCGAGGTTTTACTGTATAACTTCACATGATTAGTTATTTGTTTTGAGAGATTATTCTTGTAAAAAATTTTAAAACTTTGATTTATTTTAGAAAAATAAGAAATCGTGATTTATTTAAATGCGATTTGATTAGAATTTAAGCAGACATATAAAATAAAACCTGTTTTCGCTAAGAAGAACAGTTACATTGAGTGAATATATACAGTTGCGTTTTTGTCAGCATCAATTCAAAGTTTGGTTAAATCATCAAATATATTAACATACTTAGGGTGTGTTTGGTATTAATAAATTGGAATGAAAAAGGTTTAATTTTTAGTATGTTATTTTAGATTTTTGTGATAAGGTTGTTATGAAAATCTAAAATAGTTAGGTCAATATCAGAAAGTGACCCATTCTCAAAAAACGGGTTGAATCGTCACTTTGCTAGTACTTCGTTCTCTTCAAACTTTTATGTTTATGAACTCAGTATAATATTCTGGTTGTGCCCCTAGAATTTACACTAAATTTATTTTAACGAGAATCGTGTTGTACTTTATCAACTCATTACTTTCGCAGAATCTATCATCGATGACTTTTAGTGTTGTATTTGCCACAGATATTCTAATATTGATCAAATCGATGACCAAATATGCTTTACTTGAGCCTGCAGACTGTTCGCATTATATCAGAGCTCAGTAGCAGCCCGTCCTTTTGCAGTTCAAATAACAAAGTGTGGTATTTCAGGGTGATTTTTTAGTAAATTCTCGCATATGTGGAGTTTCTTACTTGTGTATGGTGGAATTTCTTACCTGTGTATCCTCAAAATTTTAAAACCAACGTTATAAAATTCTTAAAAAATTTAAATTTAGAAGTCTTATTCTTGTCACCATGGTAGCTTCGGCCATTTCAAGATGTTAATTTATAATTTTTATAATTAACACTAAAGCTGCCTAACCTTTCAGAAACAAAAACTGTTTGACCGAATATCTTCATACAAAAGTGTTGAGAGTATGACATCAGCACTCACCTGCTCTGCGATGGTTATCCTTCGCTCTCACCGAGACACTCTTCCAAAACTCTTTTTTTGTTTATTTGGGTTGTAGTAAATTTGTTTTTTTGTTTTCGATTTTGTGGTTAACATGCAAGTCGATTATTTTTTACCATCTATCCAAATAGTTTTCTCGTTTCTTCCACAAGTTTTTTGTTTGATTTTTTTGGGGTTTATATTTTTGGCTCCTCATGTTTGACCTTATTTAGTTTTTTTTTGCTCTTTATGTTTTTAATTTAATCTTAATTGTTTTGTCCTGCCCGGCTAGTTCAGTCTCTAGAGCCTTAGACTTTAACTCGTGGTTTGGGTTCGAGCCCGTCTCCCATTACGTTATTTTTTCATGATTCTCAGGACAAATATGGGCAGTCAGACCTCCTCCTTTCGTTCTGTCCTGTAATGGACAAAATATCCAATGTCACCCGTACTTCAATTCCCCGTATTCTACACATCGTAAAATGCTATAACGTAGTTCAAAATGTATATCTACATTAAAAACTTTTCAACCCACTTGTGCGAAATCACATTTATTTCTCCTATGAAGTCCTATGAAGTATATAGATTCTTCCAGAGAGTATTTTACTTTTTTTAGTTTTTTCCATTCATTTTCCCATGATTATGTGAAAATTAAAATGAATTACAGAAATGCTAACCAACTAATTTTATGGGCAAACCCAAAGTGCAGGCAATCGTTTTTGGATTTTTAAAGCAGTTTTTGTCTTTAAACGCAGGTTGGTTTTGGAATTTTGAATCGGACAGTGGAGTTTGAGTTGTGGTTGATTATTGAGTTGGACAGTCGGGTCTTAAAAAATCTGTGTATGGCAGTTGTTATTTTCTTATTGATCGATTTTTTTAAAATTTTGGTCTTGAATTGTGGAGTGAAGAGAATTTTGTAAAAATTTGAAAATACAACAAAATAGGTTTTTTTTTGTTTTATTTATGTTAACTAGATTGTTTATGCCAGTTAAATAACTATCCCAGTTAAGCTATATCATTTATACAGACGTGATTAAATAATTAAATTAAATTTTAAATAATTAATAGGTTAAATAAAGTAAATGGTTTTTAGCTAAATATTTGGTAGTGTTTTGTTTGTTTTTTTTTTCTTTTACTCAATCTGACTTCTAAAAATAAAAGAAAGAAAAAGAACGGGAACAAACAAAAATGGACATTGCGAGTAAATGATGGCATTGAATCTGGACTATAAAAGAATCAACTTTGGCACTTGGACTAACAGTGGTATTACACGTAAACAGACTCAAAGGGAATAATTGGAGTATCAAGGGCAATTTAAGTTCATAAGTGGATCAAAAAGACCTAAACCACAATATCAATGAGGAAGTAGTTTTTTTATTACTTTATTTTCATAATTACTAATTTTTTTGTTAATTGTAATACCTTTGTGTTATTGAACTTAAAATTAGAACAGTTCATGATGTGCTAAGCTAAAGAATCTTGGGAAGGGTTGTGGGACGACGGTTAAACTTCCCATAAAGCCTGAGTGTCGTTTAATGGAAGCTAGTTAATTCAGATAAGTTTATTTTTTTAAATTTTCTTGTAAGGAGCTTGGTCAAAAGAATTCACGCCCGGATGAGCTAGCGAGGGGTGAAGACATTTCTAAGTAGGCCGCTGTGAATTGGTAATTGAGATCTTCCTAAATTTTCCTGTGAATTTGGTATTGAGAAAATAAACAATAAATGAAATAAAGAAACATTTTATCCACAACTACTAAAGAATATAATATCCTTTCCATGCGTATGTCTTCCATTATAATTGTATTCATTCCACAACTAGTGATTATAAATAAATTCTTCAACAGCTCTGTAGTTTATTAAATATTCCCCTAACAAATTAAAAACTTCATTTGTTGGTATAGTAATATAAACAGGTTAAAACAAGAACAATACATATATAAAAGATAAAATAAAAAAACTTGTTTTTTTTTTATGCTATCTTTGATGCATGTATCTCAATATGGTGATACAAACTTCGACAGGCAAACTGGAAATTAATTGAAATATTTTGCAGTCGTGGATAAAATAGTATCTTGTATTCGTATAAGATGATAGCAATTTTTCACTCGGATGATTCCCTCCACTCGCTACGCTCGTTTCGGGAAACTTCATCCTCGTGAAGAATTGCCATCATTCTACACTCATACAAGAATCTACAATTCTAATACGAATTTTTTATTTCCCGCGACACGGGAACGGGACGTTTTTCTTATTTCCTTTTTAACATGTACCGGAGTAGGACTACAATACGTCTGTTTAGACATTTCCATGGGAATTGAGAATTGAGGAAAAAGTGCAATAAATGAAATAAAGAAATATTTTCTTATACGAAATTGTTATTTCCCGCGGCGGAATACTAGTTATGAAAAAATTCCTATAATTTGTTTCTCAATTTAACTTCTCTATTTAACTTGTACTGGGATAGGACTACAGTAGCCCTATTCACGTACATCGTGAAATAGGAATTTTACCTATTTAATGTTATGTTGCATGAAACATCGTAACATTATTTTTTTTAAACTAAAGTCATTAGGTTTTCAACCTCTGTTTATTCAACAGGTAGATTATTATCAGAACGACCTTTTCTTTTTAGATGATTCATATCTGCGCCTTTTACTGTTGCGTCTAGTGTATCATCTGTTTCATCTAGAAATGTTATTTTATTCGTTCTATTAATCTAAGGCGACCAGTCGTTTTTAGTGGGACACACCCAATTTTGAACAGTTTGTCCCGTAACATTTAAAAAATGTCCTGATTTTTGTAAAAACTGCTTGACAAGCTGGGTAATAACGAGAGAAAGGGTAGGAATATATACTGTTTTACCAATGATTAAAATAGAGAAGAAATGGTCAGATACATTTCATCATTTTGAAACAAACCATATTATCAAAAAAGGAATTAAACAAAAAACAATTGCGTTTCGCAATTACATTTTTTTTTGTGACGTTCATGGTCCATGTGGGACTGTTGCCAAGCTAACCAGCTTTCAATATTTACCACGATCATTCGCAATAGCGACATAATTATCATAGCAGTCGATTTTTTTATTACCGTTTATTACGTCCGTCGCCTATTGCAGTCATGGTCTACCTTGCGGTCGCCCACTCCCTGGGGTACTAACGTACATTTTTTTAATCATTCCAGACTGTCAATCGGCTCGTAAAACATGCCCAAACCAAGCAAACCTATTGGAACGGATACAACCTATTATATCTGGACCCTCAAGAAGGTCTCTGATCTCAAAGTTATATCGCGTTCTGTAATCTCCATCGTCTGTCATAAATGGACCAAAAATGTAGCGTAGGGTTTTACGTACAGCATTTACGTTACCACAATTACATTAAAATAAGCAATTCAAAAACCTTAAGAAAAAATAAAATTTCCAGAAACGTGTGTCGGCAATTGATAAATAAAAAAAAACAATTGCTATGGTTCATCGAAAACAACGAAATTTGCCGAGCACCCAACGTACTCTCGGCAGTTTTTAAAGGCCGTTAAAGCAATGGAATATAACTTCACTCAAGCGTCACTACCACATTTAATTCATAATAATCCCATAATAAACCCGAAAGAAAAAGCTGATCTTCTTGGAAAACTTTTTTCAGAAAACTCACCTGCGTCGAATTTTCAGCCAAAATCTCTTCCTCAGGGACCGCATACAATCAAGCGTATAATCTTTTGCAAAAACATCATACATAAGGTTCTTTTGCAAAGAAATTATCAGACCGGGCCAATACCCATTCCATAAAATTAACAACTTTTGTTAGAGAGATATCCCTACTTTTCACAAAAATCTTCTACGTATCGTACAAAAATGCATATTTCCTGACATGCGAAAGTTTGCTTGCGTTCAACCTGTATCAAAAAACTATAAAAAATGACGCTAGTAGTTACAATCCAATATCCATCTTGTCGGTTGTAGCGAAAGTGTTTTAAAAATATATTAATTATAATATAATATTTAATTTATTTGGAATCTTCAAACAGTTTTAATATAAGGCAATACGAGATTCGAAAAGCACGATTGACAGAAGATTTGCTAATTTATGTAACACATAGCTGGAACAAGTCACTCGAACACTTTGGTGAAACATATGGCATACCATTTGACAAAGCATGACACGACAACCTTATAGCAGACATAATATGTTACGGTGTGGCAGAGCCACTTATTTCTTGAATTCAATACTTCATAACTGGAGAGAATTTCGAGTAAATGTCGTTTGGATCTTATCGGAACTATTTTCTACCAACGTAGGAGTTCTTAAGATATCGGTTTTGTTTCCTTTGTCTTTTCCTTTTCTATGTTAATGACTTGATAGATCTCACCATTCTTTCTATTAATAGTTTTGCCGATAATAGTACACTACATGCATCCCATGAAATATAAACATAAAAACAACGTTAATCAGATGTGCTTAACAGCAATAGATCAAATTTAATAGAATCTATAAACTATGATCTTAACACAGTTTTCGGAATGTTTGCCACTTTACAAGATTATCTACATCAAATCCATTTCCTTTAAAATTTGATGTTAACAATCTAGAATAAATAGAATCTATAAATATTTTGGAAGTCGAGGTTGAAAATGATATGAAGTGGAATACTTACATTCTCAATCTTGCTAAGAGCGCAGCTCATAAGTTAGGATATCTAGGGCGTTGCCGTAAGTTTTTCAATAATGAACAGCTTTCTTTTTATTTATAAATCCCCATGGAATGCCGTTGTCACATCTGGGGTGAAGCATACCCCACTTCCATAAAATGTTTAGATGCTGCCCAACGGAAAACCATTAAATTGATCAGCAATTCAAATTTTACAAACGAGCTTGATTTGTTATAGGATAGAAGATTTGTTACAGCATATGTATGTGTAGAATATGGTCAAATCGCTGATTTGACAATATTCAACACATACATATTAGGAATGCTATAGTACTCTTCTGAGGAGGTCAAATCAATACTACCTGTACCTGCTACTTTTTCTCGTTCCAACAGAGTATCAGCCATGGCCAATCCATTTGCCGTTCAGTTCCTATATATGACAAAAAAGGAAATGTGGCCTATCAAAGTAATTTTTTCAACCAAGTTTCTCATCTTTGGAATTCCTTATACTTGTGTGTTGTACCTGACAATTTTAATCCCCACGTTTTTGAAGTTCATGTCAACAAATTTCTTAGAGAAATGTAGTTAATTTCTTAGAGAAATGCAGTTGTTATCTTCGGATATTCAGAGACGTTAATTTATAATTTTTTAAAATTAAAAATAAATAAGTCTAACTTCGTATAAAAAAATTCAATACAATAATGTACTAAAAATTGTGTAAACCGCACTCCCAAAAGCAGGAGTGAAAATAATAAAATATCGTTCTTACTCCTAAATCGAAATAAATATTTTGTTTCAAATACTCACGCATTTTATTTTTGCTTCAAATTTGATGCTTTCCAACGCACAAAATATACATGTATTGCTAGAAAAATGAATAAAAAGGGTATTGCGAAAAGGTATTATTTTTCTTCTTTTGCAAAATGAATAAAAGAAAAGAAAAATATAATCTACAAAGCGACAAAGCGTTGAAATCGAAAAAACAAAAATTTTAGTCTTACGAGTAATAAAGAAATTGAAATTATAAATATTTTATTTTACTAATAATATTTTGAGGAGTGAAGTGAGTGCTTGAATAAAATAAAATTGTAAGTTTTGTATTCTACAGATATTAATTTTTAAAGATGTGCATCTCAGATAAAATAATTTTAGTTTTAGATAAAATTCGTGATCTTGACAACCGACGGACGGCCGATCGATTTCATAATTGACATACAAATAGTATTAGTGAAGTAAAAACTACCCATGTTTCTAGAAACATTTTAAAGTGTTTAATTTGAGAACAGAGTGGACCGAAACATTTTTGGAAATTCAAGCTCAGGGTAACTTTGAAATCAAATTACAAGAGAATATGGCTCGCCCATATTACGCACAGTAGTCACTTTACGCACAGTAATCCTTTTGCTTACACTGTTATTAATAAAAATACTATGAAATATAATTTTTAAAGATGGTGCAGTTACTGTACGTCAAACATTTTTTGAATTTTTTTGCTCGAGAAAACTTTGGATCCACCTTATTCTTAACTAAACTAAACACAATTTTTCAAAACCAACGTTAGTTTTTATTTCACCTTTACTACTTATATTCTAAGTATGAAGTTGATCAAAACTGCTCTAGCTCAAACATCTATTTATGGGTCCTCCAGTAAACGAAACATAATTATTTTTATTTATTAACCATCGAAAGCTATGGAGATAGTTTATACTTTATACTTTATGCTATAGTAGTCCTGTCCGTGTGTGTGTCTGTCTGTCTGTAAACAAGATATCTGAGAAACTACTTGAATAATTGACACTAAATTTGGTAAATGTTGGTTCCATACCAATTACCAATATCTCCCAAGGTATTGATTGTCGGATTCGCAGGTTAATTGTTATCCCAAATTTTTGTTTGTTTGTGATATTTCTCATTTCTTTATTTCTCTTGGCTTTCGGTTGTTTCGTATCTCGTGTTTACATTATATAGTTATATTTGTAAACTGTATTTTTGTTGAAATTTAAGCAAATATACATTACAATTACAATACAATATTTTTGCGTTGCATGAAATTATTTGTGGCGCCATATACACTAAATGTTTAATCGAGAACCCCATCTGGTGGTTTACCAATGTAAAAATCTGGTCGCGTTATATTAACCACATCGATATCATCTATAAGAGCTGAATTCGTTTTTATTTATACCGGTGACATGAATATTTTTAGAGAAACTATAATTAATTCGGACAGCTAAATGGCAAAATCCACCTTGTGTTAAATATCAGTAAATGCAAATCCATTACTAATTTCTGAAAATGCAACAACACCTCAAGTAAAGTAAAAAAATAAAAAATTGATCGTTTAATAGTATATTGTACTTGTACAAAGAGTATAAAATCAAACTAATATCCGACTAGTATAAAAGTTTAAAACAAGAGTTTAAAGAGAACTTTAAATTCATCCGAGTATGTGTAACCATCCCGTTCAACCTTTACACTGTACTTTTTCTACGACAGAAATAAATTTATTTTTTATTCCTTTAATTTTTTTCATTTAATTAAAATAAAGTTACGCAAACTATTAAGGCCCTGTCAAGCTGGTTGCATGGATATGCTATAATTTGTGTTTCTTCATTCGTTTATATTATTTATGGTGTTATGCCCTCAAATTACGTGTTGTTAAACATATATCGTTTGAACAAAAACCTAACAGTCCTGATCAACATACTTTTCCATTTTTCATATATGATGCGACATCATTACATTTTTCATTAATATTTTCTATTAACAATCAATCAGTATACCTTCTCATTGGACTCCCTGTAAAACATCAAGGTTATAATGATTATTGTTATATATACTTGCACTGTTTCGTATTTTGTTTATTTTAATTGTTTACATAAAAACGAAGCAAAAAAAATTGATAGCGTTAGAATAATGCCTCAGAGAAAGAAATGAATTGTTACAATACATGAACATTTCCTTTTTGTTTGTATTCTTTAGATTTTTTTTGATGATAGTTGAAACAACTGATGAATGAATTGTTAATTAAAAGAGTGATCCCTAAATTTTTCTGTTTATGTTTTACCATTAACCAAATACAAGTAGATATGTTTTTGTGGAAAATGGACCATTCTTTATAAATGGGTTTCTTTTTGCTAATAAATTGTTACAACATATGCATGACGAGTTAAGATATATGCAACCAACTCTTTCTCCTTTGTTGTTTAAAGTAATTAAGAATTATAAATAGAAAAGATTTTTTTAAATCTAGTTGAGTTGTAATTGAGATTTAAATTCGTTCGAATACTTTAAATGTAATTCGGTAAAGTCAAACCAAAAAATTTTATATTTGTTGTCCAAAATAAAATAAAATAAAAATCTATTTTTAAATTCATTGCTTATATAAAACAATTTTTCAAGTGTTCTATTAAACAGTGTAATATTTATTGTTATTTAAAATGAAACGAAATCAATGTGTGAAATCAATATGTAGTGTTCATTTTTCTTTTTGTTTTTTTCTTCCATCGAATCAATGTATTGTTTCGTCGGATAATTCACGGTCGGTACAATAAAATAAAAAGTTCATCAGACAGCCGTGAATATGTTTACAGTTATGCACTTAATTTATAATTTCTATTATAAAATGGAAGTGAATTGCTTAAGAGCTTAAGCGCTTTACTGTATAAACGAATTTGGAAAACTATATGTTAATATGGATGTGCAGAGTTATTGAACGAATTTGTAGAAATTTAACATTCTACTGAAATAAGTACGTTGAAGAATTTTTTGGACAAATGCTAAGGTTTGCCAGGTATGTTAACGTCATAGGAAAGTTAAATTGGAGGAAATTCAGACGACATACAAGGACGAAAGTCGTCATCAGCAGCCAACATCGAAACAACTCTCAACAAATTAAGATAAGTTTGTTTTGATGTTTAATTTTTTTTAAAATCCTTTAATTTTTATTTTGAATTGTTTTTAGAAACAGTTTATTAGTGTTATGTTAGAGATTTTCCTTGTTAGAGTCCACGTTGTATTCCGTACATTCATGTATCATTTTAAAAATTTTAAAACCCTTGGATAAATAGATACCGTACGTATCTATATTATTTCTATAATAAAGCCCAATGGCTTCAATGGATCTTAGGAAAAATCAAAATCATCGAATCAAATAATTTGAGAAAAGTTGTAATAGTTGTGATTTGTATTTGGTTTTCTTGATTATGTTGCACTTGTTGCACTATTTGATATTTTACGCGCTAGGTGATTAAATATTATAAAAAGTATACAATATTGAAACGTCCTTTATTACTAAAAGATGTGTCATATCAATGACAATTTCTACTTTGCTCATAAAAAGTTAATTCCAGAGCCAGACAATGTAATATTGTAAATAAAATATTACAATATATAATAATAATTAATTAATTAAAAAATCATAACAAATGTTTAAACAAAAAAAAATTTAATTAAATTTATATTTTACATAAATTTGAGACAAATCTCGTAGTGAAAAGTCGCTGCAAAACTGATTACTAATACTCTAAATAGAGAAAAAGGGTGTGTACAATGAATACTTTAGGACTCAGTTCATGTAAAGCCGAATTTTTTCGATTGTAATTAAGTTTACTGAGCTACTTGAGTACGTAAAAGTCTAAATTACACAAAAAACACCTTTTTCCAACTTAAAAATGAAATGGCTAAAATACGGTGAGCTTTTGAGTTTTGAGGGAATAGTGGTTGGGTGTCCTCGTTTGCTAAAATGAAAACGTGGCAGCCATGGATATTTAGGAGTTACATACATGTGACAATGACTTTATCTTCCGACTTTACATTACATATATTATTAGTAGGTCTAACACAACTTTGCTGTTTTCAAACGTTGGATATTTCCAAACGCTGAATATCAATCTATTTACATTGATAGTATCGAGGGTGTATAATTCCCTCTTTAAGGGCTTTCAATGACAAACAATTTCATTTAGTAACCCTTCTTAAATTGCCTTTTTTTTAATAAAATGTGCTGTGCAGTAGAAGTTATAATAGTTTTATCACAACAACACATAAAAACCTTTTAAGACCAAGGTCCCACAACAACATACGTTCAAAGGGGTTGATGGACGTAAATTTTTCCTTTTTTGTTATTTTATATTTTTTGTTAAACAATGAATAACTAAACAATAAATCCTATCACTGATAAAATATGACATAGGCCATTATTTTATGAATAAATAGAGAAAATAAAAGTAAAAGCAAATAGCAAATTTTTAAAAAAATTTGCTGAAACAAAACAAAAATGTATAGTTGCCAATAATCCACCCGGTGGCATACTCCTCGGGGTTAACTCGTATGTCAATAGCAGGGACTGGAATACGCGGGGTTGTCACACTCGTTGATCAAAAATAAAAAAAAATTACAAACAATAAAAACTGATCCCTCCATGCTTAAAAATAAGTAAACTAAAGCCAGCAGATAGGCATCGTAAAATTACTAATGTTTTATTCATTAAATTATAATGGCTTTTTGATTATTGAAATAATTAATTTTAACATGAACCCACGCTTCCTAATAATAATGCTTCGTGTCGGTCAAAGAATCCAATCACAAGAAACCAACACAAACTTCGCAATAATTATAACCATTTTGATTATGGAATATAATATCGAGTTCACTTAGCACCATTTTATTAACTATCGAAAGCTTTAGATAGATCAAAGAGTTTATGTGATTGTCCGTGTGTGTGTGTCTTCCGTTGGACAAAATGCCTCTGAAACCACTTGAAACATTGACCCCAAATTTGATAAACCCCAGATTTGATTCGGTATCTTAACCCAAGTTATGCTATGGCATTATGCTTCAAATTCGCAGGTCAATTGTTACCAGAGATTATGGGGACACAATTTATGTGTCTGTGTCTGTATGTGGACACATTTTCTCAGAAACTACTTGACCTATTGAATTGGTACATAGGCATCTTACGCCAAAATCTTTGTTTTCAGTAATTGGTAAAATGGTAATCCAATACGGGGAAATTAAATAGTATTTTTAATTTATTAAACTCTTCATCATAATGTGAATTTTGATACGTTTTCTATGTACAAATGTCTGTTAATGTTTTCAAAACAAAATTGGTAATGATAATAGATTCACAGCATTGATGTGAATCTATTATCAGAACCAATTTTGTTTTGAAAACATTAACAGACAAAAAGCAGTTATAATATTGATCAACGTAGGAGTGACCGTGACGATATTCAAATTGTTATTAAAAAATGATTCTAGTGATGTCATTGATTGACTTAAAAATTAATTTTTCAATGTTAAGGTCTATAAAATAATAATATAAAAATGTTCACCATATCCGAATTTTTTGATAATTAAAGCACTGACTTATTAATTCAATTAGCTGTATGGTGTAGCGTAAAGAATCAATTGTTAAAATATTTTTCTTCTTTTAACGATCAACTGTTTTATATGATAAAACCGAGTAAATATTGACATATGATGACTTAAATCTTTATTGTAGGTATGAAGGCGCCGTGGCTTAGTTGGTTAAAGCGCCTGTCTAGTAAACAGGAGATCGCGAGTTCGAATCTCGCCGGAGCCTAATTGTGTTGCTATTAATATTTTCCAATTGTTTTATTACAACAATGCAAATACGTGATAGTATTTAAGACCCTTCTGTGTTAATAAAATAACACATTTATTTGTTGTGTAAAAACTTTGTGTAACAATATTGAGTGGTCGTTAACATCATATCTAAACAATTTACAAAAATACATTACAAGAGATCATAAAATATTTTAGCATTACGCTACAGCAAAGAATTCATGATCTCATATGACATGACAATTATATGACACACACCATTTCAGCCGATATTATTTTTTTGAATATCATTTCAAATGCCAATTAAATTTATTATGACTTTGCTTTCTTTGCTTGTGCAAAACAATCATCATCATCATTACCGAGCAGATAATCATAAAAAACCTTTTTCTACGAATTGTAATTTATTTTGCAATGGCACTTTTAACCTTAACACAATAATTACTTAAATGATCTTTGATACTGAAGAAAAAATATTATACAAATTAAATTTCTTAAACCTCTTAACTCTTAACAAAACCCACAAATTATTTAAAAACGGGGAACGACAATGAGCAGTCATTTCATTATTCACTATCTCAATATAATATAATTGCGTAGAAAATATATTGTATTAATTTTTTCTTATAATCTAATTAAAGTAAATTTTGTATTGTATTTAACTAATGGTGTTGAAATAAATACTTAAATGTTATATAGGTGTTCCTCTTCCTTTTCATCTCAGCTTACGATTTTAATTAGTAGCACGTTTTTGAATGATTCAACATATAATCAACAGTTTCAACTTTTAACTACTGGAATTACATTAAAAAAACAAGATGATTTTACAAGGGGAGATGGATAGATATTTTGCCATAGACTCAATCAATAAATTACACTAGATTTTAATATCAGCTGCTTCTAATTTTATTTTTACAAGCCATCAATTCTGATTTGGAAAGTGCTGTTATATTTTTAGTTTATTTATTAACTACATAATTAGAAAAAGTTTAGCCGCGTTTTTCAATTTATGCGGTCTTTTGTACACATGCGGAGTAGCTCAATCTCGTTTACTTTTTCATTAGAAATTTGTTAGGCAAACTGTTCAAGCTGTTTACTTATCAAAAGGTTTTTGTATTTCATTTTTTGATTTAATGATATATCTTGAGACGTAAAAAAATTAAAACGAAGAAGAACATAAACAAAACTATTAAATACATACAATAAACAATTATTTTTTTAAACATGAAGAATCAATTTCCATGTAAGAGATTTTTATTTAATCATATAAAATATTTGTTGTTGGAATGGTTAGTTAGCGCTGCTTATATAGGAAGTAAGATATTTTTAACAATGAAAACTAAATGAAGGTCAATTATTATTTATTATAACCATCCACAAAAACTATTGTAATACTCGATCTAGAGATCAATAAACTAATACAATTTATAACAACGGCAAATAGGATTGGTTGGTTGGTATATATTTTTAGAAACACCTAATCTGTTTAATTCTCGCTTACCTCCTCTCCCTCATATTTGATTTTTCATAATATGTTTGATCGATTCAACTGTTGTTATTTTAGAAGAAAACAATTATAAATGTGAAGGGGCTGAAACCAAAAACTTCGAGATATCACGCTTGTGTTATGGGTTTAATATAGTTTTTGGAGGAAGATTGTTATGGTTCAGTTGTTTTGTTTTTGGCAGAACCGTACACCAAAAGATAGTGTTCAGTCTTTGCCAATCATAACGCTCGTTGATTATTTTAATATTATTTGCAATTATATGATGATTGCTATCTCTTTATCTATCTGCAGCCGGTGAAATATTTTTTGTTTTGATGCTCATTGGTGTTCAGTTTAATTATCACGAAATTTCTGTTTGTTTGTTTGTTTGTATTTATCACTACAATTTGAACATTTTATTTAACGTTTTTCTCTTACGTTTGTTTGTTCTTTTGGAGCTTTTAAGGGCCACTCTAATATTATATTTATTGTAGATCTAAAAATCAAAATTCTATTTTGGTTTTGCAATTCTAAAAATATTGCGACGCTGATGCATAGGTTGAGTTCACCACAGCTCTGGAAACAAAGTGTTCTGGATATATAATGAGCTAATATCCACCATCAAATACTTTAATTAAAAGCTAACTCATGTTAAAGACTTCGTAGTTCTAATAATAAAAATATTAAAGCAAGCAGTAGTATCCCAACAAACATAAATTCTGTTGTACGAGAAAAAGTAAAAAAAAAATTTAACCGGAAGTAACAAACTGGAAGTTAGGATGCAGAACTGTTGTAAACCGTACTAAATGTGTATGTACCAAGTTTCATCCAATTCGATTATCAGGTATAGAAGTTATTGTGCTTCCAAAATAACAGGTGCTCGGAGGACCACCTACCACTTTGTTCAGTATCACCAAAAAAACTAATCAGTTCCTTACCATACATATTTGCATCTTTTTGCACTTCGCAAATCAACATTACGTAATGTCATCAACATTACTTAATGAACGAATGTTGTATGCTTCAAACAAACATTGAAACAATAAACAGGTGTTCGAGAGGACCCTCACCACTTATTCCAATATTGTCCAAAAACTAACAAATTCTTTGTCATTTAAGTCTTCATCTTTTTCCAAAGTGCCAATAAAATTGATTAATGATTGAAGTCTGTATGCTTTCAACAAACTTTAACAACAGTGTGAAAAGTCAGCAGTTGTATGGTAGACCCCCGCCACTTTGATCAATGTGTTCCAAAAGATGATGATTACCTTTTTACACTAATTGGAACCTTTTCCATTTGTTTCATCATAATCACTTCATTATTGTAGGCTGTAGTGTGCATAAACACAATGGAAAAAATTGAAAATTTACAAAATAAAATTTTTTACCGGAAGTGAAAAACCGGAAGTTGGGATGCAGAACTGTTGTGAACCGTACTAAATGCTCATGTACCAAGTTTCATCCAAGATGTTATTGAGCTTTCAAAAAACAGGTGTATGGGACACCCCCCCCCACCACTTTGTTCACTATCGCTCAAAAACTAATCATTTCCTTGCCATACATGTTTGCATTTTTTTCCAAAGTGTCATCAAAATTCGTTCACGAACGAATGCTGTGTGCTCCCAACAAACATTGAAAAAAGCGTGACACATTAAACAGGTGTTCGGGAGGACCGCACAACTTATTCCAATATTATCCAAAAACTAATCAGTTCTTTGTTACTTAAGTCTCCATCTTTTTTCAAAGTGTCATTAAAATAAATTAATGAATGAAGTCTGTATGCTCCCAACAAACTTAAAAAACAAAGTGTCAAAAGTCAGCATTTGTATGGTAGACCCCCCACCACTTTGATCAATGTGTCCTAAAAGATGATAACTATCTTCTCACACTAATTGGAACCCTTTTCTTAAGTTTCATCATAATCACTTCATTATTGTAGGCTGTAGTGTGCATAAAGACACTGAAAAAACTTCAAAAAAGTACAAACAAATTTTTTTTTACCGGAAGTAAAAAACCGGAAATTGGGATGCAGAACTATTGTGAACCGTACTAAATACTCATGTAGCAAGTTTCATCCAATTCAATTTTCAGGTACGGATGTTATAGAGCTTTCAAAAATACAAGTGCTCCAGGGACCCCACACCATTTTGTTCACTATCGCTCAAAAACTAATCAGT
The DNA here is from genome assembly GCA_963693315.1 of Diogma glabrata. Taxonomy (NCBI): domain Eukaryota; kingdom Metazoa; phylum Arthropoda; class Insecta; order Diptera; family Cylindrotomidae; genus Diogma; species Diogma glabrata. The sequence continues at coordinate 106,642,901 of OY856186.1, read as the reverse complement.
TCCTTGTCATACATGTTTGCATCTTTTTCCAAAGTATCATCAAAATTCATTCACGAATGAATGTTTTATGCTCCCAACCAACATAAAATCAGTGTGGAAAAAACCACCTGTTATATGGTGGACCCCCAAACTCTTTATCCAATGTACTCCAAAAGCTGATTAAATCTTTTTCGTGTTATTTGAAAGCTTTTACCAACGTTTCATGAAAATCGATGGGTAAATGTAGGCTACAGTATGGATAAACACCTGAAAAAAAAAATTTTTTAGCCGGAAGTGACAAACCGAAAGTTGGTATGCAAAAATATTGGAAACTGTACTAAAACCTTATATACTAAGTTTCAATAAGATCATGGTCCGGGATCAGAAGTTATTCAAGATTTAAACTTAGACGTGTTCGGGAGACCCCCCGCCATTTTGTGCCAAATTTGAAATGAATCCAGATGTTCCATTTTCAAGTGAACTTGTATCATTTGCCAAAGTTTCATCAAGATCCTATGCAGAAAACTCCTATGCAGAAATTTTTTTAGAAAAATTTGTATACTAACAAAAAAAATTGGCTTGCCAATAATCCAGTTAGCTACATATTCCTTGATCAGTCCTCCTTAATAATTAAAGCCCAGCTATGGAGTTATATAAAGGCCTGTTTTTTCGAGCGTGCAAAAGCGCATCATCATCAAGGAATATCCCATAACTAAAATTGAGACTGAATTGATTGATTAGCACCCCTAAGATATCACCTTGGTACGTGATATCCAGCTGCTGTTTCCAGTTGTATGTGATATTTCACCTTAACTCATTTGCCAATAGCGGGGACTGGCGTACGGAAAGCTTTCACGCACCCGTAGATAAAAAATCCAAAATTCGCCGTCTACGCCGTGTTGCCTGGGGAATGCTGACAGAATAAGCTTGTTGTATCAGAGAGAAGCAGGGTAAAAATTGCTTAATCAATGACGATATATCATAGTGAATTGGCGTCTTAAAACCAATGCGACCCAAATGTTTGTTCTCAATGTTAGGGGAAGCTTGTAGCGGGCGTCGGTCTTAGATCAAGAGGCTCGCTATATAAACGTGTAAAAAGGTTATTCTGATGACTTTAACATCAGTACGGATCCATTCACAAAAATTTGAGTTGGGCCTGAGGTTAACACCCTAACAAAAAAAACTTTGTTAAATTTTGATCTCAGAAAAAGAATAACGGACCCGGACAAAACACAGAATTTTACCTGGACGTAAAAAAGGACCAAACTACCAAATCGGAACGTGGAATATGCGCCGCACCTGGTGCTCTAATAAGTCTAGAAACAGAGGCTGAAAGGTATAGGATGTATATTAGAGAAAGAGAATTTGGTACTGGTTTTCTTGTTGGTACACGAATACAAAAAACCGTGATGAAACTCATCCCGGTCAATGAGAGGATCTGCTACCAACGGGTTCGAGGTACATACAATAATATTTCTCTTATTGCAGTGCATGCACCTACTGAAGCTAAGACCGTCGACGAGAAGGATAATTTCTACATAGCACTAGAATAGGTTATGAAACAAACACTAACACGCAACTTCATTATGTCTCATGGTGACTTTAATGGGCAGGTGGGAAGAGATATCTCTTATGGAAATGTGGTGGGCCCCAACAAACTGCATTTGAATTCCAATGATAATGGTGAGAGAATGACTGAGTTTGCATTATCAAATAATTTGAGAATTGCCAGTTCTTTCGTTCGCATCGATCGATTCATAAGCAGACTTGGGCCTTACCGAATGGAAACACTCGAAATCAAATTGATCAAGTGCTTTTTACAGCACGTTTCTTTTTGAGTACTCTGGATGTGCGATCCTCCTTTAGAGGTGCATACAATGGAAGTGACTACTTTCGTGTATGTGCTAAGATAAGGTTCCTCTTTTCAAAGCCCAGTATTCCAAAATTCAATCAACGGAAACGTTTTAACATCTCATCACTAAAGCATTCTGAAACTAAAGAGAGATATCAAAATTATTATGGTGGACGTATCTGGTGAGCTGCCTTGATGTGATGTCCACTTGATTTCTCTTTAATATATGATGGAAAGAGAGTCTTTATGCTGGGAAAACCCATGCTAAACCCGTAGACTAAGGCCTATTGGGCAGACTTTCTTTCAGTAAAAGGTTTAAATAAAACTAAACTTTAATCTTTAAGATAAGTTTATTGATTCCTTTTTAATTACAATTTTTCATTAATTTATAGTACAATTGGTATATAATTTCTCCACTATGTTCTATAAAAATCCCCCCCAGGTTTATATTTGTTTTAATAAATTAATCGATTATCCAATCGATCTAATCGATCTAATCCACAAAATCACCGTTTGTGGCCGAGATCGCAAGTTATATCGCTCTGACACTTTTAATATGAAGCTCTTAGGTTGAAAGTGTATCTAACGAAGCAAGTCATAGAGGGATTGATGTAATACGATCTTCGTAGGCTAGGATCTTCGAAGGCTTCGAAGGCTTCGATACGACTTTTGAAGGCTAGGATGTGAAGAGAAAATTTTATGAAAGGATGTAGAATTTACATAAGGAAGTTTCAATTTTGCATTCAGAAGTTCCAATTCGGGAGCGTTGGATTTGACTATAATAACTCGGCGTAAAGATATGTCTCACTCCGTATTTTATTATGTGTTAATTGAACTACTTGGATTTGAAAGTACATATATCCATTATCTAAAAAAATACACGTTCGAGAATAAATTTCGATGATGTTTTAAAAAAGATGCAAATATGTATAACAAGAAGCTGATTCGTTTTTGAGCAATATTCTTTAAAGTGGTGGGTAATAAATAATATAAAATAATAGAAAGTGATTATGATAAATTTTTGAAAAAGGGTTCAATTAGTGTGAGAAGATAATGATCAACTTTTGCGACACATTGATCAAATTGGTGTGGAGTTCACAATACAACTGCTGACTTTTCACACTTTGTTTAAAGATAGGAACGTACAGATTTCGTTCATGTCACTTTAACAAAAGCTACAGATGTCACTTTGACAAAAGCTACAGATTTGAATGACAAAGAACTGATTAGTTTTCGCACGATATAGCAGACCACCTGTGTGTTTGAAACTTCAATAACATCAGTTCCAAAATATTGATTTTGATTAAACTTGGTATATATACTAAGAGTATGATTTGCAACAGCTCTGCATTCCAACTTCCGGTTTGTCGCTTCCGGAATTTTTTTTATTCGTATAACCGATTTTATGTCGGTTGGGATGCTACAGCTTTCTTTAATGTTTTTATAATTAGAACTACGCGAAATCTATGACATCAGTTACTGATGCCATGAAGTATTTGATGGATATTAGCTCATTTTTTATCCAGACAATTTTATTTCTAGAGCTGTGGTAAAGTTAGCTTATGCATAAGCGTCGCAATATTTTAATAAAATGTGCTATGTAATACGACTTACAATATATGTCACAACAACTCATCAAAACCTTGGTAGACCAAGGTCCCACAACCACATGAGTTCTGGGGTGTAAAGCCGATCTACATAAATAAAATACGACATTGACAAATATACTTCATGATAGGATAAAGGAAATGAAAATTGAAGTAAAAGGATATAAAGCAAATTTCTAAGAAATATTTGGACTTACAAAACTAAACAATAATTCAGTTAGTGACATATTCCTTAATCATTTGCCGTACTGTCTTCGTCAATGATTAAAGCCTAGATATATATAGAGTTAAATGAAGGCTCGTTCCTTCGAGCAAGCAATAGCATCTAGGAATATACCACAACTAGATTGAGGATGCTCCCGATGGTTGTTCTCACGTTAACTCGTATTTCAATAGCAGAAACGAGTACGCGGGATTGTCACACTCGTAGATCAAAAATTAAAACAATTATAAATCGATAAAAAGTTATCTCCACATAACATGGAATTGTTTATTTTTGGGAATTTTGTATTAAATGTTTAAATAACCTAAATCTCAGTCAAAAACCAAAAGTTTAAAAAATTGTGTTACATTTTTTTATAAAAATCCAACAAACTAAATGTTTCCACAATACATATATAAATAAAGAAGTTTACTCATAATCATTTTTCCATAAAAGGTCATTCGCTTGCAGTTCACTGTCATCTCAACTAAACATATAAATTCGTTATCATTTTTTTACAACTTTGACAAATTAAACGTTACTATAAACTTATTCAGTAATTTATCACAAAATTGTCATTTTATTTTAAGAACATAAAAGTTTAAGAAAAAGGTTTGGAAAGATTTGAAGAGAAGAATAAATTATTTTATAAATTTTAAAATGCCAATGCGCGTCCGATTTGGCCGGAGTAATTGAATTATTTGAAACAACTTAAAAAAATGTATGCAATTGTTGTTGTTTTTCAGTAAATTCTGTTATTTCATTTAAATGGAACGCACTAATTCGTTGTTGATTGTTATTTTTGACACGAGAACAAAATTCTGAAGAGAATATTTTGTTCGTGAGAAGAAGGTATTTGGGTGGGAAGTCAGTTAGTTCTATTATTCTATTAGGCAATGTAAGTCACGATGATATTTTCAAGCGACACTGTAATATAGTCACGTGCTGTTTATCCGACGTGGTAATTGATATACAAACATGTAAAATTGGCTGTTGGATTTGGAATTGCATAAGTTCTCAAGGCTAACTGAAGTCCCCGGAATAGATACACAATCTTATGTGAATTACAACCTGATTTTAGAGTTTAGTGAAATAGGTTTACTATCGCCGACCCGTTTGTTGCCTGACTGCAGATGTTCTGATGGTCCTCAAGTTGTATGTGTTAAGTTAAAAACTGCCCGTAAATGGTTTTTGGTTTAATTTGTTAGATCTGTGCTGTGGTGAGGCATTGATTAAAATTAGATTATTTATGGTATCCAAAGTTTCATGCCTACAGTCAAACGACCCCTTGATCAAGTAGCACTTAGCACTTAGCTCAAGCACGTATAGGGTTGACGTATTATTTAAAGGCAAATTTGTTTGGTTACATGCTTGACCAACGGTTAACCAACCGATCATTACTACCGACCGAAATAAAATTTAAGTGTTTTTCTTTGTATATTTATTCCTATCAATTTTCTTCTTGTTAATTTGCAAATTTCGTTGAAAGATTGATTAGACGTTAATCCGTTATTAAAGATAATGCTGATAATTTAGGTCGAATATCAGCAAACTTCGAAAATATTAAATACAAAAAAATTATTCCAGTAAAAAGTCAGCCAAATCGTTCGTTAGCTTTTTAAGAGGATCAATCGTTAAACAAAAATTTCTAATTGAATGTTGTTCAAAGTAGTTACCAATATACACACATGTTTGTGTTTTAACTCATTAGTAAAACTCTTACATCATTAGTTAGACTCTATCATGTGATTTTAATTCTAGCTTAGCTCAGTTGGTCGTAATGTGCATACTTGTTATAATTTGAAATCGGTATTTTGAGAATGTCTTAATTTTCAATGATGGACAACCTGAATTGAACTATATGGATAACGTGCCCTTATTTGAATGCTAAAACATTTCTTTTGGACGCTTTTAGAGAGAGGATCAGTTGATTTGTAATTGTTTTATTTTGGTTTTTGATCTATGATACAATACATTTGAAACTACCCCGCGCATTCCGGTCAATGCTATTAACATATGAGTTAACGTAAGATATTACATACGATTTGCAATAGTAGTGAGATATCAGTAGCGAACGTAATGTCTTTTGAATGCTGGCGATTAGTTTAATTCAATCAAGAGTAGTACTTTCAATCATAGTTTTGGAGTATTCGTTGGTGATGGCAGCTGGAGAAAATGAATCTTCATACTATATGTGGGGTTTAATCATTGAGGAAGACAGTGTTGCACATAATAGAGGAATTGGCCAGTAGCTGGATTATTGGCAATCCAATTTCAGTTTTGTTCCTGCCAACTTTTGCAAATTTTCAATGACAGAACTAATTAATTTACGTTAATGTCATCAAACATTTTAAACGAATTCCAAAAAAAAAGGGTTGGCACAACAAGAACAACAATAAAATTCATTCAAATCAATATAACGACATCAATGATTTGAAGAAATTCTTGAGCTTCGGTGTAAATAAATTTTGCATTGACTGGGCATCATTTTAACATAAATTAAAACTGTATTCAAGGAATTCCTTTCACTGATGCATGCCACCGCAATTCTCCTATTACCAAGTCTAAAAGGACCAGAGATGTGCTTTGGTGGAACGGCAATTTGGAGAGGATGAGGAATAAAGTTTGAAACGAAGTGTGGAATAAGTTCGCACGTTTAAGGAAGCAAAATGAATAAACACCTGGACGGAGTACCAATCGTCTCCTACTAACTATAAAATGGAACTCAGACGTTCAAAGAGGGATAGTTGGAGAGAGCTCTGCGGAACGATTGACAGTCTATCGGCAGAATATTCTTCCCCAACAGAACGATTTGAGCAATCAAATCGTTTCAAACGTTCAAATCTCCAGGAGGCGACCTCATTTTGGCGTGGATTGTCAACATGCTACAAAGTCGGGAAAGCACTACAAAGTGGTAACGTACTGCTGTATGGATATGAAACATGGAAGCATACACAAAAGATTACAAATCAATCGCAGGTATTTGTAAACAAATGCTTAAGACGACTGATCAATTGCTTCTGTTCAATAAAATCAGTAACAAAGAACTACCACAACAAATAGTAAACGTTGAGTCCGATATGAAAAAGAGGAAGTAGAGATATATAGGACATACACTAAGAAAACCAGCCGAGAATGTTACAAAGTGAAAGAAGAGTGGAAACACAAGGTTGGAAGAAAACGGTGCTAATACAAGCGAAACATATTGGCGAGACATGAAGGGTTAAAAGCGATTGCTTTGCTCCTAAGATGAAGTTAAAAGAGAAAAAAAAATAGAATTGCTAGCTTAGTCTACCAACAATTTCAGGACTAACTAAGGACTAACTTGGACTAACTAAGAGTTTGCTCAAATGCGTTATCCAAAGCTGGTAACAAAATCAACAACTAACTTCTCCGTTTCCCCTCTTAAAACCATGGTTCTTGAAAATGAGTCTCTAAGGACCTTAACATGGTGCGTGGAAGAACACGGTTCGGTGAACCACCACCTTACAAATTAGGCCTTGTTGACTTCGACAGATGCAGGTTCTGTAGCTCGGAGGCAGAAAACATGCAACACATTATCTGAAGCTGGTTTGAACTTTCATGGCGCAGATGCATCAAGCTCGGACAGGAGAAACTGGCACTTCCTCTACCAAAAAACATTAATCAAATCTAGCTAATTAGTTATGTTAAGGAGCTCGGCTTCGACCACATTGCATATTCCGTAGTGACATCGACGTCATCTGCAGTATAACAACAGTATATATAACTGCAGTATAACAAAATTAAGCACAATATTCGGTCTCTGTGATTTGCAAACTAAGTTACTAATTAGTTCAACATTCGAGACCCTCCCAATAAAAAAAAATTATTTTAGCAATTTTCTGAAAACCGGTATTTTTCACGTCAAAGAAGAACATACACCACGACCTTGACATCTCCTGGAAAATCGGAATTATTTTTCTGGTGCCGGTGAAAACAAAAAAAATTCATAAAGGTTTAGCGGTAAGCGGTTCATAAGCTGGAGTTGACTTCCTGTTTATGTTTGCGTTTTGAAGCTATTCTAAGCATAGCAACATTAAACAATCATTGATAAAAGTACTGATAGATAAAGAAAGCCTTTTTTTGCTTAAGAATTAATAATTGGTTTTATGTAGTTGGGAAATATATACAATTAATTATCAGCCCCTGCGCATTTTGTTCACAATTCAAATTGGTAAAAGGATTCCGTAGTACCTAAGAGAATATTTAGAAAACCAACTGTATTGTATTAGATTAGAACAAAACTGTACTTTACGTGTACTTCAACTTAACACTATTCCCTTTCGAAATATAATTTTATAAGATCAAATAAGAAAGAACCTCAAAAGGAAATTAGGGTGAAAGAAAATTTATGTTTGATTGACTGTAGGGGAAAACACAACGTATAAAATAACAAATATCGCAAGTCTCTGACCTTTTGTTTTTTTTATATCGGGATACTTTTATTATTTGATTTATTTGAATTCTTTTCTTGTTCACAATTTACGTATGAATTGTTTCGATGGTGAGTGTGACTCTTCTTTATATCGGATGTTTTATTTTCTTGTAACTCTTTTGTACGATTTTTTTCTATTCATTATACTATCGAAGATTCAATTTAAGTGTTTTTTGTTCTTTATATTTGATTAGATTTTCTACAGCAACAATAATCAAAATAAGAAAAAGGGGAATAACATGTTTATGTAACGTTTTCTTTCCTCAAACTTTTCTACATTTACTTTGTTCGAATAAAAGAAAGTTAGCGAATTAAATCTCAATATCAATTGAATTCCTTGTTGAATTTATGTAAATGAACCGCCGCGATAGCGGTTATATATTTTATTATTACAAGAACATTTAAATAAGTTTTGATGTATAAATTGCATGTAAGGACAATTTTAGGTAGAATTGTACTCAAAATTTTAATACTTTTTGTATTTTCTTATTTTTATTACTTTGTTATTTGTAAATCAATTCTTTTCAATTGATTTATTTATATATGTGAATTTCAGTTGCAACATTATAACTTAATTATTTTCGAATTAAAATTTTAGATAAAGGATTTGCATCGAGTTGGTTGGAATAACATCATAAGATTTAAAATGTTATTTTTATGATTATAATAAATTATTTCACTTGATTGATTTTATGTTGCAATTGTTATTAGATATAGGTAAATTTTGATTTTATTATCTAAATGCAAATTGATTATAAATGCTGTGTGCAATTTGTATACTTATGTAACGATTTAATTTAATTTTGTAACGGTTAATTATTTAACAATATTTATTTGGATTTGTTTAAATAAGTATATATTCATTATTTAGTGATGCATACGATGAGCTTTGGAACAATATTGCACCTTGCAATATTGCAGTATTTCCTCTTACCTCTTGGCTGAAATACTATATGATAATAGTGATTGAGGTGGTATTTGTTTCCGAATCCAAATTCTTAACTTACAAATAAAGTATCCTATCCTAAATTAACCTAATAACATTATCTTGATAGCAAAAAATATTAGAAAACCAGCTCCTTGAATTTGGCGTGTGATCTTAATCTCAATGCAAGAGATATGGTATTCTAAACATATATGATAAATATACGAAAAAAGGAGTTGTATATTAATACTTGTGCGATTTGACACATAAACTTTATTCAAACTTATGGAGGGCAAAATTTTACGGTTGGAGTCAGCGTTAGATAAACTGAATACAATAGTAGAAAATTTATTAGGGTTTATTACGAGCTTGTTACGTTCAGCCCATAGGGCTACGTTTCTTAGATCAAAATTAATGTTATCAACTAGATTATCTAGCGCAAATGCCTTTCTTCCGCAGTATAATTGAATGTCATCGGCATACAGATGATACTCACAGTGGTTAGGCAAACCGGAGCGGTCATTTATAAAGAGAGAAAATAAAAGACGACCAAGTATAGAACCCTATGGGACCCCAGATGTCTCCCTGATGTCACCTGTGCATCAGATAAGACGCCGTCGTATACTCTGTATTGGAAGCTATCATGCAAGTATGACGTAACGAGAGAAATCGCTGTGGAAAAGAAATTGTGCTTTAGTGCTAATTTGTCATTAAGTAAATCGTGATCAACCAGTTCGAATATCGTGGAAAAAATTCAACAGATCAAGAGCGACAACTAGTTTTTCATCAAGCATATGAATGATGTCATCAGAAACACAGAGAAGAGTAGTTTCGTTGCTATGTTTATGACGAAAGCCGGGTTAACGATCAATTAACAAGCCGATTCTCTGAATGTGGTAGTTTGATCTTTCATAATTGATTTGCATGCTTTCGAAAGAGCTAGCAGGATACTTATGGGTCGAAGGTCTTTCAGAGTTTTAGGAAAAGAGTTTTTAGAAAGCACAATTTTTGTTAGAAATTTGAGAGGCTAACAAATCTGAGTTCAAGACCAATTCATAAGGTTTAAGTTGGATACGGGGACTGATGTTAATGCGCTTCCTCTTGTTTTATAAATATGCCTCAAAATTTTTCATTTGAAAGAAAAGAATTAAATATATATAGAAGCATATGGAGGTACAAAATTAAACACATTAGGAATAGCTGAATTATTCTGTAGTGTTGATAGCATAATTTCTATCCAAACATTTGTCATTTTAAATTTTGATTTTAAAAAAACATCTCCCTATACTAGTAATAATTTTAAGGAAAAACAAAATTTAATCTGCAACAACATTATATTACTTCGGTCTGAAAGACCTAATTACTTCGGTCTGAAAGATCCAAGTAATACTCACATTCATGAGCTAAAAGTGAAATTCTTACCCCCACATTTTTTGGCATTTCTCGACGTTTTAGGGCCTACTGATTCTAAAAGAGCAAAAAAAAATGTATGTCTGTCTGTCGGCCATCCAGCCGTAACAACCTATGAAATAGGTTTACTCAATAGAAAGAGCCGAAAGAACGATGTGTTCGATAACTGTACTGGAAGTGTGTTAAAAAAATCGTCAAGTGTGTCAAAACAAGGCAATATGCATATTTTTGGTTTAAAAAACTTTCATTTTAAGTGATTACGAGTAGGAACATTGAATTTGGAGAAATCTTGATGGTCGGGATTGCTATGTGAGACCAAAATCTAGATTATTGCATTATAATTTTGTCAAAAAATGTTGTCAAGTGTGTCAAAAGAAAGATTTTTATTTATTTTTTTACCCAATTTTTTGGAAAAAAATAATATTAATTATTTGTTTGATATGAAATTTTATTATTATTATTGAGAATTATGGATAAGTTTGTCAAAAAAATGTTGTCAAGTGTGTCAAAAGAAAGATTTTATTTATGTTTTTACTCAATTTTTTGGAAAAATAAAATTAATTATTTGTACGACAAGAAATTTTATTATTATTATTGAGAATTATAAGTTTGTCAAAAAAATATTGTCCAATGTGTCAAAAAAATGATATATAAAAATGAAAATCTTTTGCTTTACGTCCTTGCATCATAATGTACTATTTTGTACGAGTAAACTGTAAAATTCCCTTTTACAATTCAAAAATTGTTGCGAAAAGCAGGCCCTTTTTACACACTTTTATTACACACTTTTATTTAACTTGACTCTTGAGAGTTTTGATGGGTGGAATTTTGTGATTCATTTTTCAGTAACTTCCCATTATGTGATTGATCCCAAATTGAAAAGACAAGTTTGTTGAAGCAGTCAGTACGTATTTCTAAAACTTTTAAAGCAAAAAACTTTATAAATCTGAAGAAAAAAAATTCAAATTTTTCTTCATTCTGAAAGACCTTAAAGAATTGCACTGAAATCCTCATCCTCTGGTTGACTCATTTTGAGCGAAGAAATTTTGGTAATACTGTGAATATCATTATAATCATAGACGTCATACATGTTTGTGTCATTTCATATGGACAAAAGGCCTTACATTATAAATAATGAACACAAAAAAAAATAAAAGTATGACATTTCGTTCAAAGCTTATAGACCTTTTTTCTTAAAGTTCAAATCGTTATTTTGGTGTATTTGACAGATTACATACAGCAATGATAATTAAGAATCAGTTATTATGTATAAAAATATGAAAATCCATAAGATCTGAATGCCCATTTACCGCGCTGAAATTTTGCTCATACTGAGTATCTCATTATAATAGAGGACATATTACACATTTTTGTCATATTTATATGAAAAAATGGCCTTAAATTGTAAATAATGAGTGATTTGTATTTCGAAAATGTTAAATAATTGTTATTTCTTCTAAATCCAGATTGTTTTGTGTTCTCGTTAAGTTTGTTTTACTATAGTTGCATAATTATTATTTTTTCAATACATTTTAATACATAATTAATGATTTCTAATTATCATTGCTGTATGTAATCTGTCAATTACATACAGTAATATAACGATTCGAATTTTAAGGAAAAAGCTCTATAATTTAGACCTTTTTTCCGAAAAAAAGCTTGACATTTGGTGCGAACATATATATTTAATAATTTATGTACAACTTAAAATTAATACAATGAGCAAAGAAACGTACTAAAATTTTACACTGGATGTTTAAATAACGTTATAGTGCAATTAACCTTATTAAAATTACTTTAAATTTCAAAGAATATTAAATTTTCGGTAAGTGATTTAATTGCTAGTTTTACTTATGGTGTATTTTCTGTGAAATAATGTGGTTAACTTATTTGTAGGTAAAATTATATAACTAAAAACTCTAAAATAAAAAAATAAATAAAAAAAATTTAAAAAACACGCTTTTTGAAAAACGAACTAAAAAGTAGAAAATAAATTTTGCATTAACACCAGCGTTATGTCTTTTATAATTATATTTCCTTTAAAATTGTTAGAAGAAAAAATATTTAAATGGTATTTAACACATCTTAGCATAGATGCCAATATTAAATTTTTGACTAATTTAAAATGCTAATTTTCGATTGACAAACAGTTTTCCGTTCCCATTTGTTACATAAAATAAAAGTGGGTGGCGCATTCAGAAAGGAAAGGGAATAAACGTTGGTAGTCTCTCTTGTTAGAGATTAACATAGAATACATTTGTTCCTTTTCTATATTAATGTATGCGTCACCCACTTTTATTTTATGTAACAAATGGGAACGGAAAACTGTTTGTCAATCGAAAATTAGCATTTTAAATTAGTCAAAAATTTAATATTTGTATCTATGCTAAGATGTGTTAAATACCATTTAAATATTTTTTCTTCTAACAATTTCAAAGGAAATATAATTATAAAAGACATAACGCTGGTGTTAATGCAAAATTTATTTTCTACTTTTTAGTTCGTTTTTCAAAAAGTGTATTTTTTAAATTTTTTTTATTTATTTTCCTATTGAAATAACAATGCCTAAAATTACTATTTTACGACCTTAAGCGTAACTATTTTTGACAACATCAAACAAACTCAAAAGAACAAAATACATTATGGCTATTTCCAAAAAAACATTCCTATATTTACAGAAATATACTGAAGTTTTATTATGAGAAAATTGTTTAATCTAAGTATTTTTTTGTTTGTTTGTAATTTTATATACAATTAATATTAAATAAATTGGTTGCTAAAGAAATTTAGAAAAAGAATTAACAAAATATTACGTGAATTTAACAATCTTCTGAAAAAATATTTTACAAGTAATATGCATACTTAGATTGGTTGCTATAGAAATTTAGGAAAATAGTTATCGAACGAAAAACTACTTGGATTAAACAGTTTTCTCAACAAACATTTTACTATTTAGTGTAAATATATGTATTTTAATTTATGCAAATAATACAGAATCTTACCCGTACAAAAAATCTTGTATGTAATTCGGGCATAAAGTATCTTTTTTGCTTGAGAGTGGAATTGTTGCTCGAGGCGTAAGCTCTATTTTACGCCCTTAATACATAAATAGCTATTAAGACCTATGTCCTAGAAACAAAATGCACTCTAATATGTTGATAAATAATTGCGCTAACTGACTATCATCCGTGTGTTGGCTTACTTTCTAAAATTTGAGATATTTTTAATAAATAAAATTATCCATTAAAACTAAATTGTGCAAGCATGTTTCATACACAAACAAATATTACTTTATCTTAAAACAATGCGCAGTGTGTCATGAGTTTAAAACCAGCATCATAAGTTTAAACCACGTTAATAAATGCATCTATAGTAAAATTATCACAAAAAAAAATTTATATTAGTTGTTTTTTGGTGCTTAAAGGTTATCAACCTTCCTTCTACAATGTGTCCCAAAATTTAGCAAGATTCGAATCGTAATTAGCAGTTAATTGTTTGCCGCTGTTGGTGCTGTTATGTGTTTGCAACCAAAAACCCGTTTACAGCTGTCATCTGAGGATTAGTAAAAACGAAAAACTACATGAGAGAACATTACGTTTTTATTGTTAAACATATCGCAAAATTAAACAATATTGCAAATCGTAAATTTTGGGACATCCTTTGAAAACAAATTATATTATTTATAGTTTTTAATTTTTACTCGCATATTTTATATTTTATTTATATTTATATTCTTCATAATCTTTACTATTCCTATTACATTTAGAATATTTGCAATAAATACATTTACACTTGATTTAATTCATATGCCAAAAGAATTGTGGAGTCTGTATGTATATTTTCTCACCTTTGAGATATATTCTTGAGAAAATAGTACATTATTTAATTAGGAGCTAAAGTGATGCTTTTTGTGTTGAGTCTATAGTTTAGACAATTATAGACGAAACAGAAAAAGTCACTTTAGCTCCGAATTAAATACACTATTTTTTCGACAAACGTTTAAATTTTTTTATAAATATGAAATTAATGCATCAAAAATTTTATAAATATGAATTTTTATCAGTTGTAATTTCCCAAGGGCGGTGATAAATCGAAATAATTTTTTGCCAAAAATTTCGAAAGCAAGTTTATTGATAAAAGCACGAGGCCGTAGGCTGAGGGCTATTATTAATACCACCTCAGGAATTTTCCAAAAAGTTATGAGAATTTATCAACGAACGAGGGAAATTCGTTTAGAAAATTTTAAGTTTAGAAAAAGCCAGACGTGTAACTATTTGTTATTAGTATAATTCTATTGGTGAAATTGAATGACGTCATTACATTTTAGAGAATTTCATTGGGTTAAATTAAAATAAAACTAAGGCAAAAAATTTTCGTTTTTTTCCATGGCAATGATCATTTTTTTTACACCATCTAAAAGTAGACGTATCAACAAAAAATAATGATTACTGATTTTTTGAAAAAACTGTTTCCAGCACAGGAGAATTTTCGTGTGAAAATTAGGTCACTTTTTTGGTTTAAAATCAAAATTAAACGTAAAAATAAATATTTTGATTCCAAAAAACTACAGTGTATTATGGACATAATAAGGTACGTTTTCACCAAATTATGTGAATAAAAAAATTTTTTGGGGGAGATAAAAATTAAAAACGAAAAGACCTTTTTCTCTCTGTTTTTTCTATTTTTACGGCAAGTTTTAGGTTATGTAAAAATGGCATATATGGCCTACAACTTTTGCACTACACTTTTTTCGATAGAAGGTCTAGTTTCGCTGAAAATCGTGAAAAACCATTTTCTACCACTAAAAGCTCACCCCATTTCACCCTGGTAACTCGGATCACCTTTGATTTATGTTTCCCATCATTTGCGCAACATTTCTTCCTTATCCAAAGGTTTTCATGCTGTTACTAATTTTTTCTTTTTTTTGGCTGTTTTTAAGTTATCTGCACTGGTCTTTTTTTATTTTGATGTCATAGTTATGCAATAATTCAAAATTTCATTATCCAATGAAACTGTTTGTTATGTTTTGTTGTCATATTAGCATACAATAATTTAAAATATCATAATCCAATGAGAATCAACTTATTTTTTGTTGTCATAGTTATACAATTTGTTTGAAAAAATTACAAAATAACCAATTACAAATGCTACTTTACAGCCGGCGTAGCATAAAATAAAAATGGCGTTACTTTAGCAGCCGCAGTAAAAAAAGTAAGACTTTAACTAATTCCCTAGCAGCAGTAAAGTTTAACTTTACAGCCGTTTGCCGAAAAACAGTATTTTGTTAAAAGTATCTTTTGCATAGTGAGTTGACTTTTTAATGCAAGAATGTTTTGCTATTTTGTAATGTTTATGATATATAAAATTTCTAACGTATCACTGAGTAAAATGAATAATCAATATTCTTTTAGAGAAAATATAGGAGCTGTTCTTTTGCGAGTTTACTTCTACCGTACATTCAACATTGTCATATACCATTAGTTCTCACTGGCTATATCTTCATTCTTTAGCTGTGTAGAAGTGACATTTTACCATTCAAAATGCAGTTATATCGATAACCGCAAAATCGAAAATTTGATAGTTACGACTGTTTATATTTAAATACAGATAAAACCAATCGAATTTTCTGGCAGTCGGTAGTACTCTAGAATACTCAATAGATTATGTATTAACATTTATCTAAAATAAAAATAACCAATATAATATAAACATAGGAAGTATATAATCAAAATCAAAATTGTTTTTCTTCAGAAGCTTGTGTTACATAACTAATCATAGCTTGTGTTTACATAACTAATCATAGAAGGTTATACTTTTTTTGTTGTTGTTTTGCTATCATGCGTTTCTGATTAGATATTGCTATTTTATTATTTGTTTGTTTTCTTAGTATAGATCACCATGTTGAGAGCATAGCGACATAGTTGCGAAAATTATCGCAACAACTATTGAAAAGTTAAAAACTCACAAAAAAAATTACCGCAACAACAACAAAAAGGATTTACACAGAATTGAATTAAAAAATCATTTCCAACAGAAAGCTTTTAAAAGTATTATAGCATTACAAGCACCATAATAATTTTTCATACTTACAAAAACAAATTTTACATTTTTTAAAATAAGTCGAAAACTATGCTTTCAAAAATTACAAAAATTACTGTTTTGCACTACAAAAAAATCTCCTTTCCTATGACACTCGCGACATGACTTGATCAAATAATTTCTACTTTAAAACCCTAAATTTTTTATTATCATCAGGTGTGGTGAAAAGGTGAAAGGTGAAAACACATTTAATAACTGTAGAAAATTTCAAGTTGATAGCACTTATAGTTTGTGAGAAAATTGATTATGTAGAAATTCGGACGGACACCGAAGTCTCACCAATAGAGTACCGTTTTTACTTTTTCAAAGTACCCTAAAAACCCGAACCCTAAAAACGTAACCCAAAAAGATTATAATACGAATATTTGTTCATATTTAAATTTAATATAACCTAAAAAATATAATAAATTATATTTGATATTTCCCACACTAATTAGTAAAATAAATATATAATATGTACATGGATAATGTTACCGGATATGTTCCAAATCATAGCCCAACAGGTAGAATTCAATTTCATGCGGGTATGAAGTTTATCTTTGATGTTAGAAGTAAAACAGCCATGACATAATTAATTTCAATTTTAACATTAATATTGTTATTTATATATAACTGAATTAAAGATAAGAATAAATGTGTTTGTTTAATTTCACTTGCCAAACAAGTGATTGTAAACAAATTTCTATAATAGTTGGATCCAATACAACTGTCGAAAACTGATAAAACGAATCATGCAGATTTATTATCAAGCAAACAAAAACGAAAGCAGAAAACACATAAGATGTCTGAAACATAGATCTATAATTGTTTTGACCAAATAAAAGTCATGGTGTTATTCGTAAATCGCAAATGACTTCGCCATTATGTCACAATTTCATATTTTGCTATTTAATAGGATATATTGTTCAGTTATGCATTGACTCCAAAAAAAAAATACTAAGTAAATTTTACAAAATTTTTATAAATATATAACTCACACAATTTTTGTAAGTTTACCAAAAATATTGTAAATTACAAAAAAATTATTTGAAAAAACCACAAATTTTTTTGATTCAAAGATTATTTTTGGATTTGAAAGAAACAAATGTAGTTTTATCAAAAAATTTTGACTATATATAAAAAGATTCCTTTATTTGTAGAGTGTTCTATAAAAACAACATAAAAGATCAAAAAATAGTATGTTTTCCTACAAGAGATGAAAACATTGTTTTTTTCATGAGCAAACATTTGTTCACGAGACGCGCTAGCGTCGAGTGAGACATGTTTACGAACGAAAAACGTTTTTATCTCGCGTAGGAAATGCAATTTTTTCTATGATAGTATATATATAATCGATATTTACTATAAATTAGAAAATTAGAAATCGACAACATAACATTAAGAATTCATATTCTATTTTTTCATGGTTGCTTTGTTTAAAAAACTTTGTAAAATTATATGAGAAACCACAGCCACTACAATTTGTTTTTTTTTACACTATAGTGAAAAAAACCCATTTTCAAGGGCATTAAGTGTGATGAAAATAGACTTTTCCTATGCTATCATAGAAAAAATGTGGTTGCTTTTATGTGTTGTTGTGACACATATTGTAATTCCCACTCTACGACACATTTAAAATTAGTAAAAATTGGTGTCCTAAAGCTCAAAAGCTTAAATTGTAATGCAAAGCAGAACTCAGAATGCTGTAGACCAGTGTTTCTCACCCTTGGTCCGCGAACCATTAGTGGTGCGCAGAAAAAGTTTAGTGGTCTGGGAATTTCTTTTTATTTATTACCAGCTATAATTTTATTTTATTCGAGCGTATTTTTCGCTTTTCAAATGTGAATACTAATTCACAAATTATTTTTTTTCAACGCTAGCATATAAAATAGTACAATATTTAATTAGGATCTAAAGTGTTACTTTTTGGGTTAGGTCTATAGTTTGACAATTATAGACGAAACACAAAAAGGCACTTGAGCTCCGAACACACAATTTTTTCAGCAAACATTTAAATTTCTTATAAATATGAGATTATAATACATAAAAAATTTATAAATATGATTTATTACAGTCATAATTACGTCCAAAAAGTAAAAAACATTTAAATTTGTATAAATACTAATTGCTCCATGTTCATAAGTCCTATATTCGTCACTGTATGGAGTACTGTTGTCAAGTTTGGGGTGCTGCCTCTGTTTCCATCTTGGCCCTCTTGAACTCTGTTACTATAGTTACTCTGTTACTATACGAATTGTGGGTGATCGAGCTTTGACATCAAAACTTGATTCCCTACAACATCGTCGCACTGTTGCTGACCTCGTTGTTTTTTAAAAATATCGTCATCACAGTGCTCAGATGAAATCAGCGGCATCATGCCTCAAACTTATTCTTATCCCCGTTCTACTCGGCAACCGGCTACCGCAACCAGTGAAACGGTAAAGATCTCGCGCTGTCATACTGGCAGATCGCAGAGAGACTTCTTTGTCCGAAGTGCGTACAAATGGAATAGTTTGCCGGAACACTTAGTCTCAGGTGGCTTCAACCCGCAGATGTTTAAAAAAAAGCGTTAATCTACACCTCAGAACGCCAGTTGTTGTGGGACCCAGCTCTAGACCTAGGTCTCAAAAGGTATATATGTGTTGTTGTGACACATATTCTAAACCCTATTACACAACACATTTTATTTTAAAAAAAAAAATAAATTTTTTTATCAAAGCACGCTCCAATTCAAAATTTCGTTATCCAATTAAACTATTTGTTATGTTTTGTTGTCATAGTTATATACAATAATTCAAAATTTCATAATCCAATCAGAATCACTTTCTTATTTTTTGTTGTCATAGCTATACAATTTGTTTCAAGAAATAACAAAATAACAAATCTTACTTTACTGGAGCCGTAATATAAAATAAAAATGGCGTTACTTTTGCAGCCGTTTTTATTATAAGTGAAAAAGTAAGACTTTAACTAACTCCCTAGCAGTTAAACTTTACAGCCGTTTGCCGAAAAATTATATTTTCATAAAGGCTTAATCCCTTGAGAATTTTTTTCCACTAGTGTAAAATCATTTTGCGCTAAATAACAAATTATTGTTGCTATGGTATTTTCATGTTATTTATAAAGTTTTTTAAAATAAAGTAATCCTGAAAAAATAAAATTTGAATTTTTAATGTTTTGTTGTCGAATTCTAATCATGTTCCTCTCTCGAATATTGAAGAGGGAAACGCTACCATGATTAAATTGCATTAAATTTCTATTTTAAAAAAATTAGTTTTTTATGATTGTTTTTGGTTTCTCAATTTTCATTATAGAATAAGAGCCCGCGACGGCCAGACCTTCGTTATTATATAAAAGCTGAAAGTTTCTCTGTGCATACTCCCTACTCAGGTAGGAACGATTAGCGACATATGAAGTTTGGATCATAGTGGCTTTGTAACAAAGGGACCCCCAAAGTTTCGTGAAAGCATGTATAAAAGGTAATTTTTTTATATATTCTTCGGGATAATATTAGAAGTCACGTCACCCATTGCCAGACACTTACTATCGTGGTAACCCCCTGCCAGACACCCTTAAACTTTATCAATTTTTTTTTTTTTTTTTTTCATTGTGAAAATTTCTAAAGTTTTTTGTTAAAGAAAAACATTTATTCTAATTTACATATAGTTTTTTTGAACAAATTTTATTTAAAAAAAGTTATTAAAATAACTATTTATTGTTTTTTGTAATCCCTGAGGATGATTGTAATGAGCAATCGAAATATAGGATACTAATAAATAATAAAAATTTATTTAAAATAACCAAATTAACTTGAAATATCGTATATTGACTATAACACTTGTGTTTTGTTTCTGTCTTCTTTCTGTTCAAACAGTTTTATAAAAAATACAACAAAGTCAATAAGATTTAAAACCGATTAACAAATTAATCAAAAAAATTATATATACATATATATGAGCAATTTCACGCAAGTTCAGCAAATTTTTGGGAAATTTTGACTTGATCCCTTTTAATTTTGATTATTTTTTGTTTATAGATAGTCTTTCATAAATAAAAAACACAAGTTCTCTTAGAATTTTTTTTTTCGACCAGGGGTCTTCACAGGGTGCTCCTCAATTTTTTGCTATTTTGTGATGTGAGTGCATTTTGTTGAGCGATTGTAGAAAAACTACTCAATCGATTTTCATAAATGATATGTCGTTGAATAGGTATTAAAACAAAGTTTTTAAAAATGTACACTGTTGATTTTTTGAAATAATTTTAACGGTATAACATAAGAAAAAACTGTGTAATTGAAGAAAAGATGGCGCTACGCCGTTTTTTTTAAAAGCAAATTGAAGCTTATTTTATATCTAACAACTTGTGAAAGTTAAGTACTAGTGATATTTTTTGTTTTAAAGATAAAATTCGTTGTGCATATGACTGTCGGGAATCAGTTTTTTTTGTTCTGAAGGAAAATCATATAAATGGTGTTATAAACTAAGAGATTTTTTTTAATGTTAAATATCAAATATTGATCTTTTTAAAATGTTATAAAAATTATATATGTACAATAAAGAAAATATGAGCAATTTCAGCATAAATCCACAAAAGCGCTTATTGCTATGTACATTAAATGAAGCTTATAGGAGTTTAAAAATAAGTTTCCCGTTGTGAAAATAGAATTTACTAAATTCACGTCCCTCCGACCACAAGAATGTATAAAATTATCCCAAGGAGTTCATAATGTGTGCGTGTGTACCATACATCAAAATATGAAACTAATGATTCAACACTTTAAGATGTCTTGGATTACTGATGCTGCTTTCCAGAATTATAAAACATTAATTGACTTTGTTTCATGTGGTGAATTAACAGAAGATTGTCATACTTTGAAGTGCAATGAATGTTCAAAAAACTTCAACAACTGGAAGAAAGATTACTAAATGATTTTGACGTTAAAGGAATCCTTCAAGTCAAATATCAACAATGGATTACCACTGATCGATGCAATTTGGATACTTTAATAGAAACTGTAGAAAAATTTATGAAAAAATTTGTTTACCGTTTACAAATTTTGATATCACACAACTTTATAGCAAAACAGCAATCTACATCCATTGAGGAAAGAATTAAAATTAGAATCAGGAGAGTGCTTTGTTCAAGGGGATTTTTCTGAAAACTACGCCTTCATAATTCAGGATTCGTTTCAAGGTTACCATTATAATAATTCACAAGCTACTATTCATCCATTTGTCATTTATTTTAAAAGTGCTGCAAGTGATTATATACAGCACCGAAGTTTTATACTCATTTCGGATATAAACGATCACAACAGTACTACAGTCCATCTTTTCATTACAAAACTTATTTGAATTCATCAGAACGCATATAAATTCTAATATTAGGAATAGTAGATTCTTGTATGAGCTTAGAATGAAGGTAATTCTTCACGAGGATGAAGTCATCCGAGTGAAGAATTGCCATCATCATAAGCGAATACAAGATGTTATTTTATCCACGACTGTAAAATATTTCGTTTAATTTCCAGTTTTCATGCAAAAATTTGTATCGCCATATTGAAATAAAAACATCAAAGATAGCGAAAAACAAAACAAGTTTGTTGTTTAATTTGTTAGCGGAATATTTAATAAACTATAGAGCTGTTAAAGAATTTTAATCAAATTCACTAGTTGTGGAATGAATACAATTACAATGGAAGACATACGCAAGGAATTTAGAATACCGACGGGGCACCTTCTCAATACAAAAATAAACATAACCTAATTAACTTATGCCATCATAAAAAAGACTTTAAGGTTGATGCAGAATGGCATTTTCATGCTACCTCCAATAGCAAGGGACCTTGCGATGGGATTGTTGGTACACTGAAGCGTGCTGCACACCGTTATAGTATGGGGAGCAGAGATATTATTGATACACCAAAAAACTTTTCGAATGGGCTTTAAAGTGGGAATCTACCATAAACTTTGGATACGCCGATGAAAATGAATATCAATTAACAAAAGAAAAATTACAAAATCGATATAAAAATGCGATTACTATAAGTGGAACTCAAAAATTTCATGCTTTTGTACGTACCATTATATACTAAGACAATAATTGCAAAAATGTTTTCCAACTCAAAAGAAACTTTTGAATGTAAAATAAGTTATAGTTATAAGTTATTAAAATAATTTTTAATAACTATATTTATTTTCTTTAACCTACATATATAATTTGTATGGTATTTTATAAAGTTTATTCAATAATAAAATATTTGTAATTTAATGTTGAAATACACTCTTTTACTTTATGATTCCATAATAACATAATACGAACATAATGCTTCTCCAGTCAAAAGTTCCTAAATAGATTTAATTATTTATACGGCTTTTTTGTTTGCAGTCGAGACTGCCAAATTATTTTTTATAAGAGTGACAAGTGATTACTAAAAGTGATAAATAAACATTTCATTTTTTTATGCCATCTAATACAAAGAAAATAATTGCAGAAGTGTTTTCCTATTCAAAAGAAACTTATGTTTGTAAAATAAGTAAATCATTTTTAACAATTGTATTTATTTTATTTATTCTACTACATATATAATTTTTATAATATTTTAAAAAGTTCATTTAATAATAAAATATTTGATATTTAACATTAAAAAAAAATCTCTTAGTTTATAACGCCATTTTTATTTTTTTCCTTCAGAACAAAAAAAACTGATTCCCGACAGTCATATGCACAACGAATTTTATCTTTAAAACAAAAAATATCACTAGTACTTAACTTTCACAAGTTGTTAGATATAAAATAAGCTTCAATTTAAAAAAAAAAAAAAAAAAAAAAACGGCGTAGCGCCATCTTTTCTTCAATTACACAGTTTTTTTCTTAAGTTTCACCGTTAAAAATTATTTCAAAAAACAGTCAACAGTGTACATTTTTAAAAACTTTGTTCTAATACCTATTCAACGACATATCATTTATGAAAATCGATTGAGTAGTTTTTCTACAATCGCTCGTTAAAATGCACTCACATCACAAAATAGCAAAAAATTGAGGGGCACCCTGTGAAGACCCCTGGTCGAAAAAAAAAATTCTAAGAGAACTTGTGTTTTTTATTTATGAAAGACTATCTATAAACAAAAAATAATCAAAATTAAAAGGGGTCAAGTCAAAACGATGTTGAATCTTCGTGAAATTGCTCATATATATATATATATATATATATATATATATATATATATATATATATATATATATATATATATATATATATATATATATATATATATATATATATATATATATATATATATATATATATATATATATATATATATATATATATATATATATATATATATATATATATATGTGTATATATATATATGTATATATATATATATATATATATATATATATATATATATATATATATATATATACATATATATATATATATATATATATATATATATATATATATATATATATATATATCGCATTTCTTGACCTACACCAACAATTTTTTCTGTGTATGTTGCGGCAAACAATTTCTTGAACAAGTTCGCGAGCTGACCATATCCGGGTACAGGTTAAGTGGCTAGAGCTTAAAAAGTCGAATAATCTAGGACGTTATAACTTCTGTTTGAATCATAATATTTTAATAAAATTTATATAACATTGAATATTTGAACATATTTCTATCTTTTTTTTCCAAATGACAATCTTGGCGTTCCAGGTTCCGGAAAAATTAGCAGTTTTAAAAGTTTAATAAACTTCGTTGTCCTTGATCTTGCTGAAAATGGCTAATCTCCCATTTGAAAACTGTTGCACACGTAGATACGTAGATAAATCTATCCAACCTTAAAAAACAAATTGTTTAAGTCCAGAGATTGAGATCCTCGGGCTGTTAAAACGAAAACAAACGTAAACGACCATGCTTTCATTATTTTTGAGTCCATTTTGTTTAAACTAAAACTAGCTTTTAACTCAACTTTTCAATTATAGCCTCAACAATTTTCAGCTTTCTAACCCAAGAAGTTCCAATTCAATTAGCATTATACTAACTAAATGTAAGCCTCGCGCTATATAATTACAACAATAAAACCCAAAAATATAAAAATATCCCATAGAAATATTAAATAAATGTTCATTTGTTTCTTTTTTTGAAAAAAATTTAAAAAATGTTGTTTTGAATGTTTATTGTTGTTGTTTTGAAAATTCATTATTGTTTTGAATTAGGGAATAGTTTCTTTGGGAATTTGGAAAATTTGGAAGTGGTTTAGTTGAAATAAATTATAATGTATGATATAAAAGTTGTTTGAGGTTGTTGCTAATTATAAATTATGTGTGGTAGTATTGCAGTTGTGACGTAGTTAGAACGTTAATCCACCATAGGATTTAATATGTTATTAAGGAGTTTTAACCAAATTAAACAAAACTATTCGAAATTGCATTGATAAAGTAGTTTCCGTTTATGTATTTAGTTTGATTGGTTTGATAAATTTTTGGGATTATTCTGTTTCTACTTAAATTTTTTATTTAAACTAATCTGACATATCCAATTCTATTTGTACACAAAGCTGTCTGGTCCCAAAATCTACCTATTTCTAGCGGATATACGTGCCGCTTGGACTTTTTTTTTAATATCTCTATGAGTTTTTTATTTTCCAATTATTTTCGTTAGCTATGCTAACATTATCAAGGATATTTATAAACTGTAAACTAAACTGTAGTTTAGAAATATCCTTGATAATGTTAGGCGTTAGCATAGCTAACGAAATCAATTGGAAAATAAAAAACTCAAATAGATATTAAAAAAGTGTGTTTTAAACTCAAAACTAAAATATAAAATTCATTGTTTATTTTTATTCATTTTACTTGTTTTAACAATGAAGATTAAAATCATTCAATCCAATACATGTTACTCTGTTGGAATGATAAAACGTTGTTTTGGGTTCGTGCTTAATGAATTTTATTCTCTCGCATGTTTGTAATCTTTTGATCAAAAATAAAATATATCATCGAACACTGACCCAATAAAATACTAATATTGGTGTTCCGCAGCAATCGTGCAACAGAATAAGATTTACTGTTTGAGTTTATTTTATTATATTTAATATTATTTATTTTATTATTTACTGAGCTGTTTATTTTATTCTACTAAAATAGTATAGTATAAGAAGATAAGTTGTAACGATTTGATTCTTGATTGGTAGTCAAGTGACTATCCTAGATTTGTAAGTATGACTAACACTGTATTTGAATTAGAACGTTAACAGAAAATTCTCTTATTGGATTATATGGTGGGCAGCACATTGCCGGCTAGATGACAGTCACTAGGGTGGATTTTCCACCATCCAATTAAGAGCTTGAAAGTGCTGCAATTTATTAGATCAGGCTCAGCTTCAATAAAGTTTTAAGTTTTAAAAAATAATTACTAACGCGTAACACATGAGGATTATTGGGTACCAGGATACCACCAGTCACCATCTATGTCATATACATATCCAGCAGTTTAAGGTGATGGGATGCCATTGATCCTTGATCCAAACCCAGTTCAGATTAGCACAAACTTCGAGAAACCCAACTCACCTATATGTTTATTTATTCCATAGTTGTGATTATCTTACTCTAGTAAAATAATATTAAGCAGCACTGATTTATAATAACTCACCCTGTTGGACAAAACATTCAAAAAACATATGTATATTATATTGTATAATGTATTGGAAAATATAATTAAGATCATAAGTTACCTAAATTTACAATTTAGGAATGCTGTTACATATTACAAAAATGTGCATAATCATTAAATAAATCAATTGATAAATGTAGTATATTGATAAATATAAAAATAAATAAAGTAAAACACACAAGTATATATATATGTTCAATTTAAATAAATTATATATACTTACAACCTAAAATTAAAGACTGAAACATGTTTCATCCTAACGCAACAAATAAATTATTAAATTATCAAACTTAAAATTAACAAAAAAAAATGTACACGTACATGTGTGTGAATTAAATAATGCACGTTAACAACAACTACCTCGTATTTTCAATTTTCCTCGAAATTATAAAACAATTTAAGTTTGGTAGTTAGCGGGTGCAATATAACCAAATAATCTATGATCTTGTAATCTTTGTTTACATGTATATCTTATCTTTCTTATATATATAAAAATCACGTGTCACGATGTTTGTCTGCGATGAACTCCGCAACAACGTAACCAATCTTAATGAGATTTTGTACAATGTGTGTATGATGGTCCAGCTTGAGAGATAGGATAGTTATTATCTTGATTAAATGCCTAAATATTTTTTAATTACGAATCAAATGTTAAATATGGATGGTTCATATGCCAACTTTCAGATGGCAGCGTAAATCAATTTATTCAATTGATAGTAAACTTCAACTTCGAAAAAAGCCATTATTAGACTATCAAATATGTTTTAGTAAAGAAAGTTTTGTTTTATTTGATAATAAACGAAAAGCATATTATGCTAAGTCAAATACGTTACCAAAGAAATTATTGATAATTTTTTGCACGATCAGGCGATTTTGCATGTTTGCTGATTCGTAAATAAACATAGTAAGTTTCGTTTACAAATCACTGGTCAGTAAGTAATTACTTACCGATCATGCAGCCGGTAAGTAATTACTTACAAGGGAGACCTCAGAGTGTGAATAAAAACGATTATTAGTTAAATAATTGTGTACGTCTATTCACTAGCTTCAAATTTAAATAACATTCATTTAAAAATATTGCAATTAAAAGATTTAAAAGCAATTAATTTTGAAAATATATTCGATGGAATTAAGTTTTGCAACAAGAAAACCTATAGAATTATGATGAACCGCAAAGCTTACTATTTTGAAATGACATTTTAAAAAATTTTCTTTAAAACATTCAAACTTGAATTTTGTGAATGAATTTTATTATTTAGATAATTTTAATTGAATTTTTATTAATCGTGCAAAAAATGTAATAAGCATTTTGGGAATTAAGAGTATTACCGATTTCGGATATATTAGAGATCTCGACTTCGTCTCGATCTCAAAACATAAGTATATCCTCAATCGGTAAAACACTCTTACTGCTCTTAATACTTAAATAACTATTGTGGAGGTTATATATTAATTATAGAAGTGTTAAAAAGTATCGAAACCTGTAAAAAATTTACTGTATTGGTTTTTATAAAGTTTGAATAGAAATAAGAGTAAAAATTAAAGAAAACAATAATTTCAATTTATTTATTTATTATTTTAAATTTTTCATTGATCTTCAATGTTAATTTACAAAAATCAATATCAAATTGAAAAATACTCTTATTTGTATTGCTAATTAAAATATAACGATTAGAGGTAAAAAAAATTGTCATCAAAACTGGATGAAAATTTAGGTAGCGAAGTCTTTTTTACAACGTTTGCACTCTCCAATTTCATGTCATATTTTGTTTATTGACCAATATATTTGATAGTGTGATATACGCCTCATAAATTTGAGCTAGCCAATAGATGGTGCCGTTTTTGTATTTAAAATGTTGTTTTTAACGTTGAAGTTTGTGCAAATACACTACGATTTGCTTTTTCAAATTGTCGTGTATTATTTTTTCATCGGCGATTGGTGATAATTATTAATTATTGGTTTTTTGTTTAAATATCGGTTTATGCGCGTAGTTTGCTTTGATCAATGTTTTTATAGTAATAATTAAAGAATTCAATAACGAATTAAATATATACTCCCGCAGGAAGATTTGTAAAATTTTAAATTTTTGATCTATGGGTGTGACTACCCCGCGTACTTAGATTCCTGCTATTTGCATATGAGTTAGCTTGAGTTATCGTATACCACTGGCAATAGCAGTGAGATATCACTAGCCAAAGTGATATCTTAGGGATGTTGGCGGATGAACTTTTTTCAATCAACGATAGCACCCTTAGTCTTAGTTATAGAATATTCTACACGCTATTTCTTTTAAAATAAAATGTGTTGGGTAGTACGAATTACAATGTGAGCAACAACAACTCATGACAACCTTTGAAGAATAAGGTCCACAAGAACAAGCGTTTTAAGGTGTTGATAGACGCAAATTTTTTATTTTTTTATATTTTTTTAAAAAATTAACTTTTTCGTTTGCTTGAAGAAATGAGCTTCTATATAACTATTAAATATGCCGGGTTTAATCCTTCACTAAAGCCATGTTTACATGATCTTGGTTTATGCTTCTAGCACTATAAGAATAATGGTAACCCCAATTTAGGTTTGTTCCTACAAATTTGAAAAAATAAAGTATTTTATTTTTATTTCCTCCATTTTATCATGAAATATTGCCCTAGGTCGTTTATTATTATGTGAAAGGATTTATTATTTAGTTTTCCATTTTTTAAAATGAATATAAAAACCAAAAAATAAGAAATTTGCGTCCATCATCTTAAAAAACATGATAGTGTGGAACCTAGGTCTTAAAGGGTTTTATGTGTTGTTGTGAGACATATTGTAATTCCCAGTACACAACACATTTTATTAAAAAAATATTTCAAATATTTTGAAATAGCACAAATCTTTTTAAACATTTTTGGTGAAAAAGATGATGAACAATGTCATTGTTCAGATGATCAACAATTGTATTAAATGTTTCGTTGTTTCAAATGCGTCAGTCAAATCGAACACGGCTGTTATCAGAACGAGTTTTCTTGAATTTCCTTTCTTATGAGATACCGACAATATGCGACAGGTATAATGTTAAATAAACAAAAGTTTTACACTATTTAGTGTAAAATAAATTAAGTTTTGAGAGATTTTTAGAGTGATTAAGCTTAAAGTAATTATTTTAATTCACATGAATTTTGCAATTTTAAAGCATTTTTTATTTTCGCTCAGAAAAACTTCTTTAAAACAGTTTTTCTGTGTTTCGTGTCGGGAACAAATACAATTTACAATTGTATAATCACAAATGAAGAATTCAATTCAAATAAATATGAGATAATGAAGTTTCAATTTAGAAATTATCTGAACATGAAAATTAAAATATGTTTTATTGTTGTTTCATCCACTGTGGAGTCTGTAAGATGGCTTTGAACTATGATGTCTCTGATGAGTGTGAGTTCAATCCCGACAATAATTACTTATTATCGGGAATAATACTTTCAATAATTACTTTGAGCAATAATTGCTCACAAAATCGCCCAAAAATTAATATTCCATTAACATATATGCTAATATATTGACCGTGTGTAAGATATTAGTTTCGCATTGATTTGCTACAATCAATAATGACTTTAAAAAGACTTAGGATGTTGACTAAATAGAGATATTTCTCATCCTATGAATTCACATCCTATTAATTCTAATACAAAAACATCTAAATAATTTTGATTTTTTTGGCATCACTTCTTCTATACCTTCATCGAATATATTGTCGCTATTCTTACTGCCCTTGCTGATCATAAAATCACATAACGATCAAAATTTTTTGCAACGTTTTTAGTAACCTACCACAGGTAAAGAAAGCGTATATTAAACCGCATGAGCACTGTGAAAATTTGTGAATCCATTTTTGTTCCGTATGTTCTAATGTTCTATATAGAGACAGACCGGAAAACTTATTTGATCGCGTATTTTTTTATATATCCTTTGTTGTATGTATAATAGTATTTTTTTTATATTTTACTGATCAACTATAGTGCTGATCCGTTTACATTCATATTTAAAAAAAATAGATCATTTCTCATTACAACTCTTTGAAATTATTGCTACTACGTCAACAAAATGTATACACACAAACTTTATTTATAGGCGTAGCAAAGCACGCCGGGTCCCGCTAGTTATATTATCTATATATTCTTCAAGTAATTTTTATTCGTGTACTTATCTTATTATTTCCGTAGTATCGTTCAATGGTGGATTTGTATTATATTTAGTTTAATCTGGCTTCCTGATAAAATTAGGCAAGAATCACCGCGTTTACCGTGGCCACATGCTATATGCACCTCCTTTTTAATTTAACCGCGATGGCTTCTTGGGTTGGTTTATTTTAATTATGAGTTTTAATTATGCTCTTCAAGATGTACCGGAAACTCTATTTATCAGTTCACCTTCCTTTTACATATAATCGCGATGGATTCTTGCTAAACGAGCATAATTAATATTTTAGCCGATACGTAATAAAACAAAATCGTATATGCAAGAACAAATTTATATGAATTAACACATACCTTGGTTTAATCCCAGAGTGTTTGTTTTTTGCAGAGATGCACTATAATTTGAATCTAGTTATAAAGTTTTAAACAACTCACTTTACTTTTTAGAAATTAACACAAATTTGTACTATCACATTGAGTTGACCACGATAAATGATTTTACAAATTTTACTTTAACAATGGTGGTACTATTTTGTAAAGAAATCATGTATCTTCATCTCGTCGTTCTCGAAAAAACATCTCATGTTCGAAATCCACCATTGAACACAAATAACATATGATTTGCCCAACAGATGGTTTGTTATCAAAATCAGTGAGCTGGTATAAAGTTGAAATATATTGTAAATGATAAGATCAAAATCAGTGAGCTGGTATAAAGTTGAAATATATTGTAAATGATAAGACAGAAAAATTGCATTAAGTACGATCAAATACAGTGTTTAATTTTTTTACTTTTGTAGTCATGCCAATGCTACAAAGTATAGAAATTTGACTATTCATGTATAAGGGTTTTATTATATGTATATTAATATACATAACTAATGTAGATTGGATCTTATAAAGCAATCAAGGTGGTATTAAATGAGAGGCAGAAGAGAATATTAATATTATTTGACTCCAGTTGGACATTATGATTTCGATGGTATGTAAAATTTGTGATTGTCGATTTATGGCCAGTTTAACGTAGCAAGCGTCGTACTTTGACTAATTTCGATTACACCAGTGCCGTCCCAATGTATTTGGGGGCCCCTGGCCCGATATTTCTAGGGGGCCTTTTCAAAAATTAACAATAAGACTGCGTTCCAATTGATGCTTAATTGTACTAAACGTGCTAAATCAATTTAGTCAACTATTTTATTTGACTAAATTATATTTTGTTTCTAAATAATGTGGAAGAAATTCATACGTTAAACAATATCTGACAACTTGATTATATTAATTTGAACTAAAATTCGGTAATTTTGAAAAACTAAATTTAGATTTAGCAGTTTCGTACAATTTAGCAGCTAATTGGAACCCAGTCTAAATCAAATTTAAAAGCATAATTACTTACGGGTTTTTGAGGTTTATTATAATGTTTATTTTATTTAAATATTTTTTCTTCTCACTTTTTTGTCAACAAATTTATCTACAACATCTTCAAATTCTATAGATTGTAATAAATCACTTTCTATGCACATCAACGCAAGGGAATTCAGTCGCTCCTGCGGCATGCTGTTTCGCAAATCATTTTTTATGTATTTCATCGCCTAAAAAGACTGTTCTCCTGAACAATTAGTGACCTTAATGGTTAAAAAATTTTGATTGCTCTTTCTATGTTTGGAAACATATTAATTAAATTCTTTTGAATAATAAGTGTTATCCTCAATAAGAGATATAACGGGAAATATTTTCTAGTATATTCAATATTCAAAGATTTTCTGATATGAATTATAAAGTCTTTTTGTGATTATTTAATAGCTAGTTATGAAACAAGTTGCTAAATTAGGTTGTTATAAGCACGAGATGTGAAATTGGCAACCGAGGCGAAGCCGAGGTTGACAGTACATCGAGTGCTTAAAACAAATAATTTAGCAACGTCTTTCATACAAGATTTTTTGTAACGAAGCTGCAAAATTAAACTTTTATAAAAAATACAACTAAACAAATTGCATTTGTATCTAGTACGTTTTGAGCAAACCAATTTGATCTTTTCGGTTTATAGTCAAAATTTCAATAATCTGTATCTTTCTTATTCAAATATGTTTCACATGTTAAATCGTGTTATTTTCAATGTTTCATATGAAAATATATAAACAATTGACATCATTTCAACGTTTTATAATTTATATATTGTGCTCTCGTTCGTTCAATCGTTTGCTGCAAATCGTGGAGTTTGGTTTGGTTATCCCAGTGGCGGCCAATACGACAACTTAGCGCGTATTTTCTTACATCAATGACATTTGGACAAAAGAAAAAAGCAAATTGACACTGGAAAACGTTCGGGCACAATTGATGGTAAAATTCAACTGGAAGGAGACATGTCCAGAGTTTTATACAAAAATAAAAGAAGATGCTGGTTTTCTCCAAAAAGTTGCTGGAAGTGAAAAATACAAAATGAGAGCTGATAGTTTGTTTGGTACTCAAGAGAGTGGACAGTCATTGACTTCGATGGAGATTGATTGAATACAATGTTGACAATTTAAGCATAGAACTCTTTCTGTAATAAACAGAATAAAAAATATTATTAACAAAATATATTTCAACATTTCAAAGCAATAAAGAGATTTCAAAGGTTATTTATGAAAAAACATAGGCTTTTTGTTTTCTTCTTTTCTGTGCGATTTTTAAAAATTTTGTATTTCGCCCGGATTTCGCGCGGCTTTTCAAATGGAAATTTTGACACTTGTCGCCCGGATTTCGCCCGGATTTATAAAAAAAACCGCCTGGATTTTCCGGCCCGGAATACCTCCAAAAAAAATCTGGCAAGCTTATCTTATAAGGAGTATGTAGCCTTAGTTTTCATACTGCCAATTGTGAAAAATATCAAGATGAGTTCAAGTGATGATGATTTTGTAACGTCATGATATAGAAAAAGCAGCAAATGAAGCTATTTCTACAATCGTACCGGAAAAATTGGCGAAATTGGCGTACGAAACTTCATACAAAAATTTTGATGAGTGGTTCAAAGAATCAAAAACTACAACAATCAATGACATGGTCATGCTGGCCTATTTTGTAAGAAAACTAGGATCCATGAAACCTTCAACATCGTGGTGCGAGTACTCTAAACTAAGAACTATGGTTTATTTGAACGCCAGCGCGGATATGAAATCATTCACGAATTTGATAGCTTTATTTAAGCATTACTCTAGTAAATTTGGTCAGATTAATTAAAGTACTAATTGTAGTTGTTTAATAGTTTATTAAAGCATTAATAATAATGGTTTAATGATTCATTAAAGTACTTATACTTTAATTAATCATTAAACCATTTTTATTAATGCTTTAATAAAATATTAAACAACTACAATTAGTACTTTAATGAATCTGACCAATGTACTAGATTAATGCTTAAATAAAGCTCATTTAATAACTAAAATGACGCACGAAAAAGCGTAGATTTTGCAACTTAGTTACAAAAAATGAATTTTTGAAATTGGCATGGGCCCAGTAAAAAAAATTGCATTGTTGTTTTTTAAATTTATTATTTGAAGTGTTAGTTTTCATATTTTTATGAGTGTTTTATGGTGGGCCCCCGGCCCAGGGCCGGGTGGGCCGTACCGTAGTAACGGCACTGGATTACACGGATATCAAGAATCATATTTTTTTCATTTCTTTAGACAAAAATTTTACAAAATATGAAAGTGGTTAGCCTACCATTTTTTTAATCCAGAAAAATGAGTTGTCGCAAATCTTGGAGAGTGAAATATAAACTAAAAGGTGGGACCAAAACGTGCCCCGCTGAAGTTTGAGCTTAATCCTGCAACGGGTCTAGGATGGCAGCATATTTTCGTTTTGTATGTAAAACTTGTGACTGTCGATTTTTGGTCAGTTGAACGTACGTAAAACCTTATAAAGAAAAATCACCTGTGGTATGGTAGACTTTATCCAATTTACCCCAAAACCTAATAAAATCTTTCTTATATTGAATGAAACCTTTAACTAATCCAACGTTTCGTGGAAATCGATTTGTAACGATAGTAAGGATTGCAATCCCGGGATCCTGATTCATTTTCATGATCCCGAAATTTCGGGATTAATAAAAGAAAACCCCGGATTTGCGGAATCGTCATATTTGCCGGGATTAATAAATGAAAACACGAAATTCTGTTAAAAATTACCGAGTGGAAATTTGTTAGGGCCCAAATAGGACCCGGATCAGTTTGCCCTAGTTCGATTGAACCCTGATCATGAGTGTAACGTTTTTTCCCAGTTCAAGGCCTGGTTGAGATAGTCAGATCAGGCCCTGATCAGGTTTGCCATACAAAATTAAAAAGAGCAAACCCTTGTAAGGTATTTTGTATCAGGCTCTGATCAAATTGCCCAACTAGAGGTCAAATACGAAAAACTAGATCAAGACCGAATATATTCAAATAACGTGAACCATAAAGGGTATTCTAATTACAATTTTGCCCTTTCTGACCTTGATTACGCGGTGACTGTATTCAAGCTTTTACTAACTAATTTCTACTCGAGTAAGTAATATTAAGTTCGCACGGAGGGATTAATTTTTGTTGATTTATATTTTTTTGTTTTTGGTCTACAAATATGCCAACCCCGTGTACTCTAGCTACTGCTAGTAGCCATTACCACTGGAAAAGGCAGTTAAAATTTCACTAGCTAAGGTAATTTCTAAGGGGTGCTGGTGGATAAACTCTATGCAGTCAACGGTAGCACTCTCAACCTTCTTCCACTCTACCATGAATTATTGACCTATGTCTGTGCAGGTCTTCGGTTTGTGCGGAGCAGTAGAAAATCAAAGCAATTGATTAGCTCTCGAGTTGACGATTGGCTCAATAACTCACATAAAGGAGAGGAGAACCGAAACATTTGGAGTATGTATTAGAATATTTGCAGAATGGAAACGCTGATTTTGTTGATGATGCATGAAATATGTTTACCGTTCCAAGTTCAAGGTGCATTAAATATTTAGGATTATTTAAAGATACATGTAGCATCAGAAATGGGATGTGAAGCGGACGATCAAACTTCTCGCACTGCTGCATCATCAAGCACTGATTACAACGAAAACTATGTGATTCCGGTCAATTTAGTAAAGAAAAGCGATTTGGAAGATGAACTGCAAAGCAGTATTAAGTCATGCTTAATATCTTTTTGGTCCGAATACAACAACATAAAATTTTAAACTAGTCACCGCAATTGGAAAAGAAATGCAAATATTTAAGCAAAGCGGTCTTGGTCCCAATTGTAGTTTATTTATTGAAAGTTTTGCCAAGAAGTGCTGAATCGGAACGGAGTTTTTCAGCCTCCGAAAATATTATTACTTCGGTTTTGAAAAAACCAAAGTATTGAATTCATAAGCCAAAAGTAAATTTCTTACCCCCACTTTTTGGCATTTCTCGACGTTGTAGGACCTACTAATTCTAAAAAAAACATAATAAAATGTATGTCTGTCTGCCGGCCGGCCGTCCGTCCGTCATTACCTACGAAATCTAGAAAACCGCTAAAGGGATTTCAAAAATTTTTGTTTCTAAAAAAAGGTATACTCATTGGGCAGGTTCAAAAGGACGATGTGATTGATAACTGTACCGGAGGTGTGTGAAAAAAATCATTAAGTGTGTCAAAAATAGCAAATTTTCATATTTTTGGCTTAAAAAACGTTTATTTTCAGTGATAATGAGTAGTAAATTTGAATCTGGAGAAATCGGGATAATTGACATCCATATGTAGGCAAGGTCCTTGATTATTGTCTTAGAAGTATGTCAAAAAAAATCGTTATATATTTTGCTTCCCAATTTTTTTGAGAAACATATTATGGGAAACATTTCTTCGGCTTTCGACTAGAAATATATAAAACATAAAAGCAATTATTTGGATGACATGAAATGTAATTGAACATTAAATATGACACATGAAGTGTGTCAAAAAATCGTTAAGTGCGCCAAAACAAGAAAATTTACATTTGTTTTGTTTAAAAAATGTTCATTTTAAGAGAAAATGAGTAGTAACATGGAATATGGAGAAATCTTGATGTTAGATTATTGCATTATAAGTTCGTCAAAAAATTATTGTCAAGTGTGTCAAAAAAAGATTTTTATTTATTTTTTTACCCAATTTTTTGGAAAAAATAATATTAATTATTTATATGACATGAAATTTTATTATTATCATAGAGAATTATGGCATTATAAGTTTGTCAAAAAAATGTTGTCAAGTGTGTCAAAAGAATGATTTTTATTTATTTTTTACCCAATTTTTTGGAAAAAATAAAATTAATTATTTGAATGACATGAAATTTTATTATTATTATAGAGAACTAACGCATTATAAGTTTGTCAAAAAAAATAATGTCAAGTTTGTCAAAAGAATGATTTTCATTAATTTTTTTAGCAAAAAATAAAATTAGTTATTTGTATGAAATGAAATGTAATGAACATGAAATTATTATTATTGAGAATTTTATTGCATTTGTCAAGTTTGTCAAAAAAATATTGTCAAGTGTGTCATAAAAATGATTTCATTTATTCTTTTAGCCAATTTTTTGGAAAAAAAAACTTAGATGTTTGTATGACGTAAATGTAATTGAACATGAAATTGGACATGGAAATTTTTGAATTTGTTATAGTTTTTGAAAAATTTTTGGAATTTTGGAAAAAGTTTGCATTTTTAATTTTGTAATAATTTTTGCAATATTTTTAGAATTTTTGAAAAAGTTTTGATATTTGATTTTGTTATAATTTTTGCCATATTTTTAGAATTTTTGAACAAAAAAGAATTTCCGAATTTGTGAATTTTAGGTATATATTTTTAGAATTTTGAAGAAAGTTTCAATTTTGAATTTCTAAGAATTTTTGGAATAATTTTAGAATTTTGAATAATTTTAAATTTTTGATTTTATTATAATTTTTGGAATTTTGAAAAATGTTTCAATTTTTGATTTTGTTTTAATTTTTGCAATATTTTTAGAATTTTGGAAAAAGTTTGAATTTTAGAATATTTAAGAATTATTGGAATATTATTAGAATCTAGAAAAAGTTTAAATATTTGATTTTATTCTAATTTATGGAATAGTTTTGGAATTTGGAAAAAAGTTTCAATTTTTGATTTCGTAAGAATAAAATTATTTTGAAAAAGTTTGATTTTATTTAATTCTTACAATATTTTTGAAATTTGAAAGAAATATGAATTTGTGATTTTGTAATATTTTCTCGAAACGCTAAATGTAGAGGTTTTTGTGTAGTTTGCTGAGTGTATCATCTTTTCACTAAATTATGTTGATATATGAAATGTTATAATTTTCCGGCGACGAATTGATGTTTCGTATTAGTTTTCTAATAAATTTCTAAACAGAGATACAGTACTTGTACTTTTACAAAGAGTTTTATGTTTGATATACATCGCTGCCGATAACTAAAAACCATGTCCTCATAAAAGTTTTATACCGAAAATTATATTAAAATCCTTAACCAAAACCGAAGTCTTGATATCTCAGGGCTTGAGATTTCAGCCCTTCCATATTTTTGAATATTGAGTTTTTATTTTATTATGTTATGTGCATTTTCACAAGAGCTTGTGCAAACAGTAGTGTATAACTATCACGAACTGCTTTTCCCGAAGGAAGTGATTGCTACAATCTTGTTTAGAAAGCGGGTTCGAAATAGTTATACAATATAATGTATATATTATTTACTGTTAGTAAATATTATTCTGTAAAATTCGAATTAAACGATAATATGGCTATGTTAAGAAGTTAATAAAAAAGGTTATAAAACTAAAGTAAAAGTATTATTAGGCTCCGGTGAGATTCGAACTCACGATCTCCTGTTTACTAGACAGGCGCTTTAACCAACTAAGCCACGGCGCCGACAAATTACGAACTATAACTACATTGTTTTATTTTTGAAAAATTTGTTTAACTGATCTGATGTTATGCATACAAAATTTATTTGTCTCGCTTTGAAATCAATTGACAACATATCTGTGTAATAAATAAAATATGTACCTATAGTTTCGTGATACAATAAGTATTTTGTTATTGTATAATTACTTAGTTCTTTAATATAGGGATAGAAATAAAAATATTAAATGAATAATGTTTATTGTACTTTTATTAATAAACCGATTTTTTGTTAATATTCCTAAAAATGTACTGTTACCAGTGGCGTCATTTCACCAAAATCTTGGGGGGGGCGAGAATTTAAATGACAAAAAAATTTTTTTTTCGTAAAACATAACATACACGTTTTTATGCACACATATATTTAAAAGCATTTAAATGCATCGACTTAGAAATAAAAATAAAATGCTTCTG
Organism: Diogma glabrata; assembly: GCA_963693315.1. NCBI lineage: Eukaryota > Metazoa > Arthropoda > Insecta > Diptera > Cylindrotomidae > Diogma > Diogma glabrata. The sequence goes on along the minus strand of OY856186.1, from coordinate 106,604,217 downwards.
AGCTACATTGGTTACTCTGCTAGTCTTCTGGTGTTGTTTCATCGAAGCGAATGCCGCAAAGTTCTGCAAAATCCCTTCATTTGCTAAAAATAATTTTAAATTTAGTATCATCTCTGCATTGTTTAAGCATCAAGATAGTAGTTTTAATTAAAGCGCTTGTGCTAGAAATTATTATATCTTTGCTTTGTAACTGTTCAGAGAGTGAATTTGTAAACGACAGCAGATCGTGCAGCATAGAAAAAAAGGATGGTTTTTCTATAGATTTTTTAGACCTCGGGCATCCCGGGATTTAAAATTTATGAGTCGTTTATGGAAATTATGTAAAAATAAAACACCACGGGATTGCAATCCCTACGTGACTCCTCTTATGTCAAATCGTTTTTTTGTTTGTTTTCCTATATTTGTCTCAGAGAGGAAGAGTTATGTCTACCCTAAACTGACCAGAGCCAAATCGTTAAAATGTGGGAAAAAATGCAAACATTCTTCCAAATACTAACTAATTAGAATTTCTATTGCGAGAAAGTGGAACGGTGAAAACGTGCTAGCTAGATTGTGCATAAATTTACTATTTAATGCTTTCCTTTACTATTTGTTTACTATTTAATTCTTCAAAAAATTCTTTTATTTTAATTGAACATTCAACCGTTAGGAAATGTGCTTGCAGTGGTTCGTATATTTTCTAAATTCTTTCTGGTGCTGGCATTACCGCCAGCCAGCGAGTTTCACTGTATCTAATAAGTCGGTTATGTTCGACATTACTTTTGCCGCAGAACTCCTGCAACGTCTCCAGTAAAGGCAGTAAAATATCCAATTTTTTTTAACCCTGCCATTTAAATCAGCAGCATTTCTCATTGCATTATTTAGAATATGGGCTGCGAATCAAATACCCAATACACTCTGGTTCAAATTCGAGTTTAGCTTGTTTTTAAATTTTCACCCCTTGACGTGACACCAATAAAATTGGTGTTCGTGTTATCAGCGCAAATTGCAACTAACTTTTTGTCAATGTTAAATAACAACAAGAAAACAAAATAACAACAAAACTTGTTCAAGCTACTGGAGCTGGCGGCTTATTGCAACGCTTTTTTATGTTTATCTGTATCTATATGTCTTTTAATATCATAATGTCCACTGTTAATTTGCAAATTCACTCCGACTGGTAATACACTAAACTTCGTTTATATATTTTATCGTATCGCGTCGTTATATTTTGATTTTTTTATAAAAGGATAGTCCAACTCAATATCGTATAAGAATTTACGTAAACGTTTTCTATCCGTCTTGATTTGCAGGAGAACTTTTTAAATATAATTTTAAAAATGAGCATAAATTTACCTTTTATAGTAGCTTAAAACTTTTGTTACACAAGTAAAGACTGTAAAACAATTGAAACAATTTATTTTAATTTTACTAAATAATTAATATCTTTTCTGTATTCTGTAAGTAGAAGAGGTATACAGTATACCTCTCGTTCTATCTTTTGCAAATCTATACCATTTATCAAGTTTTTATGCTGTTTGCTTTGTTTGTTCTTTATTGAGAAAAAAAAAATTATATATTAGAAAATAATAATTTTACTTTTGAGCTTCCTAGTTAAAGTGTGTTTTAAACAGAGTTTAAAACGCTACTTATATCACTCTTTTACTTTGTCCTTTCAGTGCGTAGCTTAAAAAAAATATAACACTCCCACATACAGGAGTGAAAATAATAAAATATCATTCTTGCTACTAAATTGAAGTAAATATTTTCTTTCAAATACTCAAAACATTTATTTTTGCGTCAAATTTGATGCTTTTCAACGTAAAATGCTTGATTCGTTCAATTATTCATGCATTGTTAGAAAAATGAATATAAAGGATGACGTAGAGTGTCTAATTTTCTTCTTTTACAAATCGAATGAAAGAACTGGAAAATGTAATCTGCTCCGTAGTAAAGAGTAAAATCGAAAAAACAAAAATTTTACTCTTACAAGTAAGAACGATATTCAAATTATGAACATTTTAATTTTTGAATATTATTTCAAAGGATTGAAATGAGTGCTCGAATAAAGACTCGTAAACTCTGGTTTAAAAATTTAAATTTTTATGAATTTATACGCAAAACTGCATCTTTTTAAGTAAAATATTTTGTATTTTATTTTTCATAATAATATTGCACTGGTTTGTTCTCTCAATATGGTTAAATCAACATATACATAACATTATACAAACTGCAAGAAAAAAGTGAAACCATTGCTCTGACTAAGATATTGCGCAAAGTATACGTAGGTAGATGATTATTTCGATAATGCGAGCAAATGTGGTGGAAATATTTGTTTCGTGGGACGCTTTGTGGGACAGATTTCTCCGTGGGACAACGCAATAAAATGTGTGACATTTCCACGCAGCGTGGTACGTCTGGTCAGCTTACTACCCATAAACGTGCGTCAATTTTTCATTTGATTCAAAATTGTACAATTATTGCGAGCTTCTTTTAAATCTATAAGAAAAACCTACCTCAAAAAAATAATAGTTTCTCCCTCCCTGTGACTGTATAAAAAAATGAATAAAGATTGACGTGTAGGATACGTTTTTGATTTTATTATAACCAACCAAACATATAATTTTTGCTATTTTATGAATTAAAAATTCATAAAATGAATTTGTCAGCAAGTTTTCATAACATACTTTGAAAATATTTACATAGCTTAAATATTTGTTCGTGTCGTTAGAAAATATTGCTTGTCCATTATAAAACATTCACTATCATAAAATCACTGGAAATAACCCAATAAATTTAAATTACTCCCATAATTATTTTCATTCATTTTATCAAAATTAGCACAACTATCAAGAAAACTTTTGATATGTTATAGGATTTTACATTTTAGAATTGTTTTTAATTTATTGTTTTTAAAAAAGTCTTGTAAAGTTTGTACAATCTGATATAGATAAAAAACAAGGCCAAACAGTCAGGGTTTTCCAAATAAGTGGGGTATAATTAGTTTGTGTTCTCCTGCATGTACTTACTTTTAAGTTTATATAAATTACCAATGGCCAATAACAATTGAAATTTGAATGTTAAATACTGCACTATGAACTCTCGAGGAACGCTATACTAATGAAATCGTGGCTCAGACGCGGCTCAGACACGAATATCTTATAAACAAAACACATTCGTTCTTCTAAAAGCGGTGATGCCGCGCACCTTATAGTACGATAGAATTTTGTCACAATACGCACCCACGGCGTTTTTGGAAGAACGATCGTGTTTTGTTTATAAAACTGATTTCATCAGAAGATTAGAAGCAATACGACCGCCTTTCGTATCGGTGGTGCTCTAGTCCTTGATACAAAGAACGATAACGGTTTGAATATTGCGGTGAACTGTATTTAGTCGGGCCAAAATAATATGTAACGTAATAATTATATTATCAGATATATTTCAATTAATAGTATGCGATAAAATTGGTATATTAGTTAAGTAACTCTTCTAAAAATTAGACGAATTTACAAAATAACAGTGCATTGAAATTTTTATAGTGTATAATTCTATCACGATTGGAAAGTTTTATTGAATCGATGTATTGATAGTATCAGATTCTTGGGGGGGGGGGGGGGCAATGCCCCCCCCCAGCCCTACCCAATTGACGCCCCTGACTGTTACTAAAATTTAGTATTATTTCTCATAGGGATGTTTGCACATTTTCCTAGGAAAACTGAATAATGTTAAATTGTAGAAGTGTTTAAAAACCCCTGAGCTAACGCTGTTTTATATGTTTCCTTCTTGACTCGCTAAACAAATATATTTGGTTGGAGTCATGATTAGAACACATATATGTTATAACTTCCATATGACGTGGGTCGTCTATTAAAAATTTTTAAAATCACTAAAAAGTCTTGCAATAAAATCAAATTCAACCAATATTTTTCTTGATGATTGATTATTGTTTTACACGAATATTATATGTATTTATTAATTAGTATAATATGTTTCATGCGAACGCTTGAACAAGACACGTGTTATAGGCCTGCCAAAAATATTTACATTGAAATTTAAGAAAATTAAATAAAAAATGTTAAAAGGTCCATTTTGTTGTGTACACAAAGAACCTTTGTAGTAACAAACTTCACGAACTTGACGTCTGGTCTTATCCAAATAAAATTCTTATTAGCTTAAGTTTTGTTCATGAAACCAAAAAAATATTTAAATTATATTTTTATCGTAAAATTTTTATCTTTAAATTTGAGATAACAAATACGACGAAGTATTTATGTATCTTAACCCAAGGTTCTTATTTTTAAACACATGTGAAGGATATCAAACAAACATACACAAACTGGAGATGTTATTGTTTGTCTAGCTAGTTCTTGCCATCACACTGAATCACTTTAAACAAGAAGATTATTTGATTAATTTTGGAAATTTGTCAAATCTTTTTTAAAGTTTAACAAGCAACTACGTTTCGTAAGAAATACGATGGTTTTAGAGTGATTCCTTTTTCTAACATCATGTAGACAAATCACATATGAATATTTACAAAAATTGGTTGCTTAATCCAGTGGTTATTAACCTTTTCGCACTCGTGGCCTCCTTAAAATAATTTTTTGGGAGTCGCGGCCCCCTTATAATAAAATATTCTCGCGATCATTATATAGAATTAACTTATAGTTCTGTTTATCTGTGTCTAAGGGTATGAATTCATGCCATGCTTTGAGATGTTCATATATTTATATGAAAATTGAAATTTTACTTGATACGAAGACGAAATTTTCTAATCGTTCAAAATTTAATTTCTGTTTGGCACTAATAAATTTGATAAATTTTAGTGCCGTGTTCAATTTCGAAATTGTGAAAAAAACATCTTTAAAAAGATTTATATGTGTTTAAGCAAAATTTGATAAAATGTTGGAGGAGCGTGTCTTCCTAACAATTGTTTTTCTGCATCCTAACTGCCGCTATGTCACTTCGTATGTGTTGCATAGTTTCGAAATACATATAATGATCCAAAAATGATACGCATTACTGTCAGTAATTAAAGTATTTATTAAAAAATAACCGCATTCACATACGTAAACCTAGATTTAAAAAACGATTTTGATTTAAAAAATTGTATAACATTTAAATTAAAAAATCTGGTAATATTTTCGCGGCCCTACAAATACTTTTCGCGGCCCCCTTGTTAAGAATCGCTTGCTTAATCCACATGTAATCAGCGAATATTGAAGAAGACTCGTTGTACAGGAAAACAGTTCATTACCTAAGCTACCACATTATTAAAAAAATTTATATTAACATCCATTGCACCTTCGTCTTTACTCTTTATCCTTCTATTATTATATACTTTTTAAGAAAATAAATATTAATAACAAAAGAAAGCAGATCTGTTTTAGGTATAATAAAAAGAAACAAATAGTAATTGTAGAGAAATGAAAAATTTGAATATTGTTTTTTGTTGTACATTTACTATACTATAATATGTACCCGTAAAAATCTGGTAAAAGGTCATTTTTTTATTAAAATAACTAGAGCATCTAAGCCTAAGTTTTGTGTTTGTGAATCAATGCAGGGGTGTTATTAAATTGCAACAAAAATTTTGAAGGAGTGGAAATGGTTTGAATAATTTTGCATGAATATGTTTTTGTTTAAATTATTTTTGTACAGGAAATTGATTTGTTTTGTTTAAATGCATAATAAAATTTATATGAGAACCATGAGAAAATTTTAAAATGTTGTATTTTTGTAGGTTATATTTGTTAAAAACTACATACCTATATTTTGGCTTTTTATTTATCTTAAATAAAATTTAAGATAAATAAAAAGCCAAAAAATAAAATTTAAATGTATTGTACATACATATTTGTATGAGATACAAAAAATAAAATTTAAATGTATTGTACATACATATTTGTATGAGATACGGTTTGACATCAAAATGAAAAAGTTTTTTTCTTAGGATAAATCATTCTTTTAGTGTATGTATATAGAAACGAAATAACGTTAGTCAAATTGCTGTCAAATAAAAAAGTTGTGGCAAGGAGAAGTACATATAATAAAGGTTACAGCTTGGAACACTGGATCTGTTAAATTAATTCTGTTGGCTAGTTCAATCTTAAATTGATCGTAAGCTCGCCTAATACATTATTCTATCATCTTTAGAGAAAACCGATTTTAATAATGAATCGAAAACTGTGCTCTCAAAAATTACAAAACAGATTTTTATGGATTGGAAAAATATGCAACCTGATTTTGTGACACTCCACTCGTCAAGCTCAAAAATAATTTACTTATAATACTTCTATTTGAATGATGAGTTGACCGCTATAATTTTCGTTCAATTTTTCTAACATTTCTTATAACCGTGAACTTTTCAATTTTTTGTTTTAGAAGCTCAAGAAAACTGAGGAGGAGAGGGGCGAGGGTGTTTTGGGTTCGTATTGACGGGCAAAAAAATTTCACATTTTTGAAAAAAATTCAAATTGAAAACAATATTTTTTTCAAAATTTCCACTCTCATAACATTATAAAAGATCTCTATAGTTTTCGTCTAATCTTTACAACATTTCCTATAACGGTTTTTTTATTAACTAATTTTCCGGCACCGAAAACGATTTTGGTGGAATATTATTACAAAAAATATTGTAGAGATGGTCAATTTCACCCAAAATAGTTTTAAAGTAAACAACTACTGCGGCTCAAGAAAAACATTATAGCTTTGCAGTAGTTGTTTTATTAATTGTGTTAGTTAAAGTAAAAGTGTGTACTAAACTAGATAAATTTTATACTAAATCTACAACATTTTATACCAAATCGGCGCAGAAAAGTGTAAACGAAATATTTTCTGCATTTTAATAGAACGTAAGATAGAGAAACATGGAAGGAATCTGCATCCAATCTATAAAGATGGGACTTCTCATTCTACTTATTATATCTGGCTTAGAGATGCTTTTTCCAAGTATGTGTTGCGCTACCCAGTCAAAACGATAGCATCTACAGAAAATAACGCAAAGCTAAACGTCTAAAAAGGGAATATCGGTAAACCGATGATAATAATTGCTGATGAACTGTTGTTATACTTTTAACGAGTTTTTGAATATAATCAAAGCAAAAAAATTCTTGTTTCGTTTGTCACGTTCTGCACAGCCAAAAGTAACAGAAAACCGAAACGCATGAACAGGATCATCAGTCCTGAATTAAAAATATATAAATCGATGTTCTAGAAAAAAACGGTACAAATTCGTTGATAAACTTTTATAATACAAATAACAATACGAAGCCGGATTGGGAAATTTCTTATTTTATAAATTTTAGCCAAAACCAACTTATGGTTGAATATAAAAAGAAAATAATCTAACATAAAAAAAATCAAACAATATAGTTTAATTATAAGAGCACACAAAAATTCTATAAATTAATCAACACTCAAAAACAAAGCTTACATTATAAGTGTAGGTATACAAATGATGATCCACTTTAAATCTATTTAAATTGTTGGTGTCGAAATTTTGGTTGTTCACCAATCTCAAACTGATTGTTACATATTGTGATTGTTACATTTTCCCATATCATTTCAATATAAAATGCAAGTCAACCATTTCCATATTATATAATCTCAATAAACAATCCTATGAAAACGAGAAAATAAGCTCTTCTTCTATACAACCATTCTAATTTTTATAAATTTAAACAACCGTAATATATCTACATATACTAGTATGGCTATGCTTTACATAATTTGTATTATTAATTGACATTGAGTGACGCAACAAAGCAATTATCTGAGAAAATGTTAAAATATTAGTTGACTGACCTGTAGCACATACCAATGTTTTTTGTAAGGATTTTGGACTTTTTACAGAAATAATCAAACTGTAATATTAAACCGGAAAACTGAATCTATGACAAGCAAATTACACTTGCAAATCTCTTATTTATGAATCATTTGAATAATGTAAAGAAACTATTATTAACTAACAGAAAAATAATTCAGCAGTATAAAAATAAATCACAAAAATTATATAAATCAAAATACAAAAAGGCCTACATAAATTTATTTCTTGAATTTTGTCTTCTACCCAAAGCCAGTCCTGTTGAACAAATGTTTATTGGAATTCATTTTACTAAACGTAATTTTATTAAAAGCATCAAGAAATGATAAAACCAAACCAGATCTGTCAATTTGAAATATATCCCTCATAGTTTAATCGAATTTATCTACACGCCAATAATTATTCGTACTTCAAAGCCCAGCAATATCATCAACTTCTTTAGCCGTTTGCTGATTGAAATCAAATTTATGAACATTTAGATTTAACATGTAACGGCTTGGAATGAAGTGTCACTGTAACCGTTGGTTATAAAAAGTGTGTTGAACGGGTTCGTTATTACTTCACCTGAATAACTATTTTCACGTTTTTGTATTTGAACTTGTGATTTTTTTCATTTTCATTTTATTTACTAAATGATTTATCAAACAACACTAAAACTCATTACATCGAAAATAAATAAATAAATAAACTTCGATATCGAGTCGAAACAAATAATTATATCTTATTTTAAATTTTTTTGCTTAATTTCAATTAATTACTAATCTTCTGATTTAAATTTATAGACTAATCGCTTTAAATTTATACTAATCTTCGATCCAAAAAAATGATCGCTTATAAACACATATTATAGGTTTCCTGTTTCCTGCATTCCTGCGTAGGAACCGCAGGTACGGACCCATGACACTCGTCCTCTTTTCGAGAATTCGTATTATATATGAATTATATATGAATTATATACGTATTATACTATTATATATGAATTAACTCATAATCAAGAATGTTGGAGAATATGACTATGTACCATAAAGATATTAAAACATGACAAATTAATACATTTAAAATGTTAATAAGATTATTTTTAAGTGTTATTCTCAATAATAAGCAATAAAAAATATGATTACTACGATTTTTTTGGTTAAAGTTTATATCACTAACCCTATTTCTCGCTAAAACAACATAAGTCAAGAACTGTTTTTCAGGTTTTTTTCATTATTTCTATTAATAAATTGTAAAGGTTATTCGCTATTTTAATTTTTTACCACTCAAATACTAAATTAAACATAAAAAAGTCCTTTAAAACTCATTTGTTTGTGTATGAAACAGTTTTTATTGATTTCTAAAAAATTCTAATTGAGTGACTTATGAGGTTTTTGAAATGACCGATTCAATTCATTTTGTATCCATAAGTTTTAGCATTGGTTTGAATCGTATCCTTTTTTGGTTGCAACCAAAATGATTCGAATTAACCAACATAAACTAGTAACAACTAGTAACTAGCAACTAAGTAACATAAACTAGTTATGGATTAAATTGAATTTTTTATGATATATGATTTTGGTAATATTAAAATGATGAATTTCAGATGATTTTTTATCTAAAATTACGTGCGATTGAAGTCTTTATTGAAAATAATGAAAACAGACTCAAAAATCAAACGAGCATTTTAAATAATTAGTTTTAGTGATTTAAAAAAATTATTTCATTATTTTATCATTTTTGGTTTGTCTCATTTAATGACTGATATTTCAATTTATTTTTTTATAACATTAAAAAATTATGAAAAAGTAAAAATTAATAAAATAAAATATTTAAATTTTTGTATTTGTAATTATTTTTCATTCACATTGTAACATAAAAAATATTAGTTAAAAATAGTTTTCGGCAAAAAACTTTAATGAGGACATTGTTTTTAGTTTTGGGCAGTGATGTATATCAAAAATAAAACTCTTTGTTAGAGTAAAAGTATTTTTTTATCTCTGTTTAGAAATTTATAATAAAAATACATGAAATATTAATACGTTGCCGGAAAATTATAACAGATCATAAATTAATATAATTTAGTGAAAAGATGATACACCCACCAAACTACTCAAAAACCTCTCCATTTAGCGTTTTAAAAAAATATTGCAAAATCAAAAATTCATATTTCATTCAAAATTCCAAAAATATTCTAATAAAATGAAAAATTTAAACTTTTTTTTAAAGTTTTAAAAACATTCCAAAAATTATTACAAAATCAAAGATTGAAACTTTTTTAAAATTCTAAAAATATTGCAAAAATTGTAACAAAATCAAAAGTTGAAACTTTTTCCAACATTCTTAAAATATTGCAAAAATTATAACAAAATCAGAAATACAAATTTTTTCAAAATTCCAAAAATTATAATAAAATCAAAAATTTAAATTTTTTCAAAATTTTAAAAATATTCATAATTCAAAAATTCAAACATTTTTCAACATTCTTAAAATATTCCAAAAATTACAACAAAATCAAAAGTACTAAGTTTTTTCAAAATTCCTAAATTTATAATAAAATCAAACATTTAAACATTTTAAAAATTCTAAAAATATTCCGAAAATTCTTACAAAATCAAAAATTTGAACTATTTTCAAAATTCTAAAATTATTGAAAAATTTTTTAAACACAAATTCAAAAATTCAAACTTTTCCAAAATTCTAAAAATATTGCGAAAATTATAATAAAATCGAAAATTGAAACGAAAATTCTAAAAATATTTCAAAAATTATAACAATTTAAAAAATACAGACATTTTTAAAATTTCAAAAATATTTCTAAAATTGTAACAAAATCACAATACAAATTTTTTCCATAATTCAAAAAAAACTTTTAAAAAAAAATAGAACCGACTTCAGAAAAAACAAAAGAGGCACAAAAAAGTGAAAAATAACTCAATTGTTGCTTTTAGAAACAAAAATACGTTACATTTTGATTAATTTAATTTAATTATACCTTACTATAGACAAAAAAATTACGCTATTATACAAAGCTACTATATTAAAATAGTTACTTTTTATTATAATTATTATAGTTATTATAGTTGTTATAATACTTATTATATTTTAAAAGTTATTTGTAGCACAAAACTGTTGGAAATCGGTGCCAAGCCCGAGACATATTAGTCGGTTTTTCGTCAATGTGGCACCGACTTCGAACAGTTTTGTACTACAAATAACTTTTAAAATATAATAACTATTAAAACAACTATAATAACTATAATAATTATAATAAAAAGTAACTATTATAATATAGTAACTTTGTATGATGGCGTAATTTTTTTGTTTATAGTAAGGTATAGTTAAATTAAATTAATCAAAATGTAACGTATTTTTGGTTCTAAAAGCAACAATTGAGTTATTTTTCACTTTTTTGTGCCTCTTTTGTTTTTTCTGAAGTCGGTTCTATTTTTTTTTAAAAGTTTTTTTATTTTTCTATTTTTAGTGTAGCCATAAAGCAAATGTCGGCTAGAAGCGTTCTAAAAGTAATAACTTCAAATGCTGGAAAAACTTTCATCAGTGACAATCTATTAATTATGGTTTTGCGATTTTTTGCACAAACGGCATACATATTTCCCGTGATAGAAAATTATTTACGATAACCTTGACAGGTATAGCAATATAATACTGCCCAAAATATCCAAACAGATTAATATGTTTTGACGAAATCAGCGAAAATGCATTAAAAATATGATTTTTTCTAATTTTTTGAATAACAGTATTTTTCACATCAAAGAAACAATTATAAGACCCTCTGGGAATGTGCTCAAATAGAATAAAATTTAAATCATCTAAATCGAACGAGCCGTTTTTGAGAAATGGGTGTACTACATATAAAAAAACCTACAGTGAAACACAGAACCTCCTGCTTTTTTGAAGTCGGTTAAAAAGTAGCTATTTTAATATAGTAACTTTTTTAATAGCGTAATTTTTTTGTATATGGTAAAGCATAATTAAATTAAATTAATCAAAATGCAACGTATTTTTGTCTATAAAAGCCATAATTGAGTTATTTTTCACTTGTTTGTGCCTCTTTTGTTTTTTCTGAAGTCGGTTCTATTTCTTTTCAAAACGGTTTTTTAATTTTTTTATTTTTAGTGAAGTCATAAAGCAAATGTCGGCTAGAAAGCGTTTTAAAAGTAATAACTTCAAATACCGGAAAAACTTTCATCAGTGACAATCTATTAATTATGGTCTTATGATTTTTTGCACAAACGGCATGCACATTACCCGTCATAGAAAATTATTTACGATAACCTCGACAAGTATAGCAATATAATACTGCCCACAACAAACAAACAGAATAATATGGTTTGACGAAATCAACGAAAATGCATAAAACATATGGTTTCTTCCAATTTTCTGAATTACGGTATTTTTCACATCGTAAAAAAAATTATGGGACCCTCTGTGAATAAACTCAAATAGAACACAATTTAAATCATCCAAATCGAACGAGCCGTTTTTGAGAAATCGGTGTACATACATAAAAAAAACCCTACAGTGAAACACAGAACCTTCTTCTTTTTGGAAGTCGGTTAAAAAAATATTACAAAATCAAAAATTGAAACTTTTGCCAAATCAAAAATTCAAAATTCATAAAACTTTATCCAAAATTCTAAAAATATCCCAAAAATTATAACAATAAAATCAAAAATTAAAACATTTTCAAAACTCTAAAAATATTCCGAAAATTCTTACAAAATCAAAAAAACAGACTTTATTCAAAATTGTAAAAATATTTCAAAAATTATAACAAAATCAATAATTTTCCCAATTTCATGTTCGATAACATTTCATGTCAAACAAATAATTAATTTAATTTTTTCCAAAAAATTGAGTAAAAAAATAAAAATCTTTCTTTTGGCACACTTAAAAATTATTTTTTGACAAACTTATAATGCAATAATCTAAATTTTGGTCTCACATACCAATACCGACCACCAAGATTTCTCCAAATTCAATGTTCCTACTCTTAATCACTTAAAAAGAACGTTTAAGCCAAAAATATGCAAATTTCCTTGTTGACACTTGACGATTTTTTTGACACACTACTATCCGGTATAGCTATCGAACATATCGTCCTTTCGGCTCTTACCATTGAACCTATTTTTAGAAACAAAATTTTTGAAATCCCTCTAGCGGTTTTCTAGATTTCGTCGGTTGTGACGGCCGGCCGGCAGACAGACATACATTTTTTTTTAATCAGAAGGTCCTAAAAAAAGGGGAGAGAATTTCACCTTTGGTGCGATAATGCAATACTTAGGTCTTTCAGACCGAAATAAAAATAGCCAAAAAACCAATACATTAATTACAAAATCAAACACACACACATTCATTTTCAATTTACAACTTAAATCTACGAACACTATATCATCATATGATGTAATGACGTAACTAAAAATATTAATCTAGGTAAAACTCATATCGTTACAGAAGATCCTAAAAGTCATACACCAAAATATAAAATTTCTCATTAAGTTATATTACGTTTTTTATACAAATAAATGACTTTAAGTCATAGAAAGTCTAAAACAGTCGCAATTCGCCTTTGTACTACCAATACTTTAAAAGACGTTTTTTTGAATGTCAAACAATTTTCTAAACGAATTCCCCTCGTTCGTTGATAAATTCTCATAATTTTTAGGAAAATTCCTCAAGCAAGTGGTATTGATAATAGCCCTCGGCCTACGGCCACGTGCTATTATCAATATACTTGCATTCGAGATTTTGAGCAAAAAATTTATTTCTAATTATTACCGTCCTTGAAATTTTACTACTGAAAATCGATTGCTGGTTTAAAAAAAAAAATGAGTAAACAAATCTTGTTGTCGGTCGAACTGAGTCACGACAGCCTAATATAGTATAGAGAGGAATCCCACCTCTCAGAATACTACTGATCAGTTTAAAATCGAATTACCATGGCGGTAAATTATTATGCGGCATTTTAAAACCTAGAAGGAATCAAATAAGTAAACCAGAATTGATCATCTGTGTACTGTGTACCGAATTGGCAATTATTACTTTTCATGGGAATCTAGCTTATAATCAGCTGATTTCAGTGGTAAATGTCATCACCCAACACTATTTCATAGGAAAAGAAAAGCATGTGCGTATACTAGGTGCATCATCTCGAGATTGTTGTCACTTTGAAATGATTAGACGAAAGAGACTCGGCCCTCAACGGCATTCTACTTTTGCTTTGATTTGGTTCCAGGCAGAATGAAAAAGATAGGTGCATGCCCTCTGCTATATAAAATACACTGCAAAACTTTTTTTTCATAAGATCAACAAAACCATAAAAACGGGATATTCTCTGAATCCAAAGCAACAATCAGTTCCAAAACTACCAACAAGTGTAATCAATCAAAATAACATAAAAATAATTAAACTTTATTTATTGTTAAAAACTGAAAACATAAAATAAACAAAACATAAAAACATAAAATTTAAGCGGCTTATGGTTAATTTTCACCAGTTTTCGTATTCGTTATCATGTCACCGTGTTCATCAATTTTTTCTATTTCATACATATTTACGTTTTAACCGTATAATTTGTTTATGTTCTGTTTTAACTTTATGTATACAATTAACATATTCGACGTATTTTTTTTATATTTACTATTCACTATTTATTTATTCCGAACTTGAAATAACACAACAAGGTCAAACTAAAAGAATCGCGTTAATAATAATTTTTGTTATCACATACAAATAAGTAAGTGTTTACGACTTTTTAGGTAGATTTCATTTAAAAATCTACCTATTGCAATGTCCGTCATCTCGGAATTTCGGAAAAATTTTGATGCCAAATGACTAATATGTAAAGCGGAGACGGAAAACAAAAAAAAAAAATTATATATATATATATATATATATATATATATATATATATATATATATATATATATATATATATATATATATATATATATATATATATATATATATATATATATATTATATATATATATATATATATATATATATATATATATATATATATATATATATATATATATATATATATATATATATATATATATATATATATATATATATATATATATATATATACATACATATATATATATATATATATATATATATATATATATATATATATATATATATATATATATATATATATATATATATATATATATATATATATATATATATATATATATATATATATATATATATAAATATATATATATATATATATATATATATATATATATATATATATATATATATATATATATATATATATATATATATATATATATATATATATATATATATATATATATATATATATATATATATATATATATATATATATATATATATATATTTATATATATATATATATATATATATATATATATATATATATATATATATATATATATATATATATATATATATATATATATATATATATATATATATATATATATATATATATATATATATATATATATGTATATATATATATATATATATATATATATATATATATATATATATATATATATATATATATATATATATATATATATATATATATATAACGATATGAGGTATAACGGAATTTAGCGGCACTCTCACGGTCGCATTTTTTGACCTAGACCAAAAATTTTTCTGAGTGTGTTGCGGCAAACAATCTCTTGGATAAGTTCGACAACTGGCCATATCCGGATACAGGTTAAGATTCTAGAGCCTTAAAACTGTCAAAAACAAAGCGTTATAACGGCCGTTTGGGGCAAAATATGTAAACAAAATTTATAAAAAATAATTATTTGAATATATTTCTATCAGTTTTTAAAAAGCAAGACATCTGCAATAAAAGGTTCTTTAGCTATCTGCAATAAACTGTGTGAAGTACAATGGCATTTAGCGGCACTTTCACGGTCGCATTTTTTCACTTACGCTAAAAATATTTTCTGGGTATGTTGCGGCAAACAGTCTCCTGAATATGTTTGACAATTGGCCATATCGGGGTGCATGTTAAGTGCCTAGAGACCAAAAACTGTATAAAATAATGTTTATTTTTAAAGTTTGTTGAATACTTCTGTTTTTAATTAGTGTTTTTTATAAAGTAATCAGTAGCGGATTTAGGTTTGAGGACGCCCTAGGCCCGAGACAATATGGCGCCCTTATTCTTTTGTAACAGCAAATATATATATATATATATATATATATATATATATATATATATATATATATATATATATATATATATATATATATATATATATATACATATATATATATATATATATATATATATATATATATATATATATATATATATATATATATATATATATATATATATATATATATATACATATATATATATATATATATATATATATATATATATATATATATATATATATATATATATATATATATATATATATATATATATATATATATATATATATATATATATATATATATATAATATATATATATATATATATATATATATATATATATATATATATATATATATATATATATATATATATATATATATATATATATATATATAGATACATATATATATATATATATATATATATATATATATATATATATATATATATATATATATATATATATATATATATATATATATACCCTACCCTATACCCTACTACACATTTAATTTCTCTTTGGTTGAAATATACAGGATATACAATATGTAGATAAAAACAGATTCTTTTTTAAAAAAATTGGAAGCAATTATGGTTTAGATATTCAGTATGATTTTAAAATGCTACTTAAAAACAAATTAACTTTGGCAAAGGCTTTATATAAGAAATATTTTCTCCTCCGTTGTAGGAAAGAACGTATTTTCCCTGAACATTGTCGTATTAAAAACAAATACAATATTAATTTACAAGTTTTTATGAAGCTTGAACAACGATTTATGAAAGCTTTGATAAGCCAAGAAATTATTGAAAATTTTCAATTTATTAGATATTTAGAAATTGAAATATCCAATTTATTTCAACGGATATGCAATTTACCTTTACCTGAATGGATCATCAATAATTTTTTTCAAAGATGTGAAATGTCGTTTACTCTAATGTTTAATAAAATAAAACTTACTCATATTCAGAAAATAATGAAATTATCAAATCGGTCTTCTTCTATGGTTCACATGCCTATAATTAATTAAATTAATGCTACTATGGATTCTTCTCTTATATCCGTTTTTAGTGATGACAACAATATTAACCAAGATAATAATTTAACCGAGCTAGATGATATAAGAGAGAAAAATGGTTACTAAATTTTACTAATACAGATATTCCGAATAATGTTAAAAATATTTTAAGTTATGGAGAAAAATTTTGTCCCACCTATTGAAATTAGAAGTATACCATATATTCATATTATTGCTGGTGTGGAACGTGTGTTATACCAAATGAATGAAAGTGATTATGAATCCCAAGCTCAAATTCGTAACCGTTTAGTCAATATTTTAACAAACTTTAAAAATAAGTGCAACCACAAAAAAACTCCTTAGTGTATATGTATTTTGAGTATTAACGAAACAAAGAAATTTTTAAAAGATCATCCAAATATTTTAGTGACGAGAGCTGATAAGGGTAATGTTACTGTTTTGCTAAAAAATAATGAATATTTTTAAAAAATGAAAAACCTATTAGATGATGTTAATACATACAAATTGATTGATAAAATTGCAAAGCCAAAGTTAGAAAAGGCTATGAATGATATGATTATGGTTTGGGAAAAAGAAAATAGGATAACTAAGAACCTAGGTAAAAAATTAAGATGTTACAATAGTGTGAATGCAAGAATGTATGGGTTAATTAAAGTGCATAAAATTAATCGTCCACTTCGGCCTATTGTTAATTGCTTGGGTACTGTTACTTATTCATTATCAAAATTTTTATCTGATGCGTTAAATAAAATAGTCGGAAAAACATCAACTTTTATAAAAAATGCAGAAGATTTTAAAGAAAAAATTCAAAACATCATTTTACCGCCAGGATATTCACTAATTTCTTTGGATGTGGTTTCTTTGTTTACTAATATTAGTAAGGAAGCTGTGATTGCTATTGTGAGTAAAAAGTGGATGACTATCAAAAAAGGAAATAATTTAAAGTTAAATAAAGTTCACTTTTTTCAAGCTTCGAATTCGACATCTTAAGCAAGTGTGATATTAAACCTCCTTTCTTTTTTCGCTATGTTGATAACATTTTTACGGCAGTTCCTACTGATAAAATGAGTGATTTCCTCAAGAGTTTTAATGAATATGATCAGCATATATTAAGTTCACAATGGAAGTTGAATTTGAAAATAAGTTGCCGTTTTTAGATTTGATTGTTATTCATAACGAAGATGGCTCACTTAGTACGGATTGGTATCATAAAGAAACTTGGTCGGGGAGATACTTAAATTTTTTTTCATGGTTACCACAAAACTATAAAAAAAATACTGTTTTTCTTTTGGCTGAAAAAATTATACGTTTGTCAGATAAGAAATTTCATCAAAAAAATTTTAAATTATTAACTGAAACATTATTTTTTAATAGTTATCCATTAAATATGATAAAGCATGGTATAAAAAACACACATCTCTAGCACAAAATAATCAAGTTTCAACTAATGTTTCTAATAATGAAGAAGTAATTATGAAGAATGTTGTATCTGTTCCATATGTTAAGGATGTATTTGAACAAATTAGAAATTTATTAAAACATTACGATATAAATACTGTTGGTAAGCCATCATCAAGTTTAAACAAACAAATTTTTTCAAAACTTCAAGACAAAATTCCAAAATCTTCTTTAAATAATGTTATTTATCAAACAATTGTAATTATCCGGCAACGTATACTGGTAGCACTACTCAATGTTTAGAAAAAAGAATTTACCAACATGTTAAAGATTCGAGAGGAAATAAAGAAGATAGTAGTGCTTTATCAATTCATCTTAAAGCTGCTAACCATTCTATTTCTTTGGATGATGTAAAAATATTAGAGAAGGAATCAAATTTTGGAAAACTGAATATTCTCGAAATGCTGCATAACAGAGCAAAAATTCTATTAATAAACAAAAGGATTCATTTTATATTCAAAATTATTACAACTCAATTTTGAATATTGATATTTAGAATTTTTTTTGATTATTTTGTCAATGTTTTTATTTTAAAGTTTTTTTTCTTGTCAAAGTTAATAATTTTTCATTTGAGTTAGTTGTCAATTTGTTGTTTTACTTTTTTCTTTTAATAATTAAGAATTTTGTTATTTTTTTTTCCTGAAGATGATACGGAAAGTATCGAAACGTCGTTTATTGTAATTTTTTGTTAAGAAATTATACTAAAAAGTAGGCTAAAAACCAAATAAAAATTTAATTTTTTTAAAATAATAAAAAAAAAAAATATATATACATATATATATATATATATATATATATATATATATATATATATATATATATATATATATATATATATATATATATATATATATTTATATATATATATATATATATATATATATATATATATATATATATATATATATATATATATATATATATATATATATATACATATATATATATATATATATATATATATATATATATATATATATATATATATATATATATATATATATATATATACATATATATATATATATATATATATATATATATATATATATATATATATATATATATATATATATATATATATATATATATGTATATAAGGTTATTAGGCTTTAATATTATTTTAATAATAAAAAATAGTTTGTTTGGTATATAGCAAACAATAGGTATATTTTAAAATTTTTTCTGTGTTTCTTAATGAACTTTTTGAAAATGATGCAAAAAGCGTCGAAACGCGTTAAAGTTTTTATGTAAAATATTTTAGTTTGTTAAAATATTTATCAATTAAATAGGCTATATACCAAACAAACAATTTTTTATTATTAATATATATATATATATATATATATATATATATATATATATATATATATATATATATATATATATAATATAAACATTTATATACAATACATATATGTGTGTGTGTATAAAATATTGAAAATAATAACAATAATAATAATAAATCTAATTCAGATATAAACATTTATTTTTTTAAAATTAGCGCCCCTCAAAATTTGCCGCCCTAGGCCCAGGCCCCACGGGCCTAGGCCTAAATCCGCTACTGAAAGTAATCTGATAAATCCGATTCTAATTATACACATAACTGTCTGATCCCGAAATCTACCTATTTCTAGCGGATATACCTGCCTCTCGGACTTTTTTAATTAGTGTTTTTTATAAAGTAATCTTATAAATCCGATTCTAATTATACACATAACGGTTTGATCCCGAAATCTACCTATTTCTAGCGGATATACTTGCCGCTCGGACTTTTTTCTGTTTGGTTATGGGTTAAAGTGTATTTTGTTTTTGACTGTGATTTCGACATTTAAATATTTTTTGCACGATTAGGCGATTTTGCATGTTATGTTTACTGATTCGTAAATAAACATAGTAAGTTTCATTTACAAATCACAGGTCGGTAAGTAATTACTTACCAATCATGCAGGCGGTAAGTAATTATTTACCGGTAAGGGAGACCTAGGGGTGTGAATAAAAGCGATATTTTTTAGATAATCGTGTATGTCAATCTTACTAGTTTCAACTTTAAATAATATTTTTTTTTAAATATTGTTATTACAATATTTAAAGCCAATTACATATTTTGAAAAAATATTCGAAGAATAGTTATTTATTTATCTAGAACGAAAAGTGAAACTTTAAAGCACGAGCTAGTTGTTTACGGTCGAGGCGTCTAGCCGAGGCCGAAATTGCTAGTGAGTACCTTTAAAAACACTTTTCGTTTGAGATAAATACAAAATTTTATTTCATACTGGAAATTTATTAAAATAAAAAGAAATGAGTTGGGTATAAAATTTAATAAAGTCCTAGGACATTAAAGTTCAACTTTTTGTACCATAAATAATCCGAAAAATTTCGTTTTAGATATCAGTATGTGAAATAAAATAAGTTTTGCAACAAAACACCCAATATAGTTATGATGAAAAGCAGAGCTTACTATTTTGAAACGAGATTTCAGGAAATTTTCTTTAAAACATTAAAACTTAAAATGAATTTTATTATTTAAATAATTTTAATTTGAATTTTTATTGATCGTGCAAAAAATATAATAAGCATTTTGGACATTAAGAGTATTACCGATTTCGAATATATTATAGAGATCTCGACTTCATCTCGATCTCAAAACATATATCCTCAATCGGTAAAACACTCTTACTGCCCTTAATACTTATATAACTATTTCGCGATTATTCTGATTTAATTATTTTTATTACGTTTTTACGAAGTATTTGGAATGAATTTAGTTACACAGCCTAAATGATGAAATTTGTTTAAATTGAATTTCCCAAAAACGAATTGTAAGTTAGACGTACTTTATTACTTCGGTATGAAAGACCTAAGTATTACATTCATGAGCTAAAAGCGAAATTCTTACTCCCACTTTTGTTGGCATTTCTCGACGTTTTAGGACCTATTGATTCTAAAAAAGCAAAAAAAAAATGTATGTCTGTCTGCCGGCCGTCACAACCGACGAAATCTAGAAAACGGCGGAAGGGATTTGGAAAATTTCGAATTCTAAAAATAGGTACACTCAATAGTAAGAGCCGAAAGGACGATGTGTTCGATAACTGTACCGGAAGTTTGTCAAAAAAACCTTCAAGTGTGTCAAAACAAGAAAATATGCATATTTTTTGCTTAAAAAACGTTCAATTTAAGCATTTATAACTTAGTAGGAACAAAGAATGTGGAGAAATCTGGATGGTCGGGATTGGTATGTGAGATCAAAAACTAGATTATTGCATTATAAGTTTATCAAAAAAATGTTGTCAAGTGTGTCAAAAGAAAGATTTTTAATTATTTTTTTACCTAGTTTTTTGGAAAAACATAATACTAATTATTTGTATGACATGAAATTTAATTATTATTATTGAGAATTATGGCAAGTAAGTTTGTCAAAATAATAATGTCAAGTGTGTCAAAACATGATTTCATTTATTTTTTTAGCCAATTTTTTTGGAAAAAAAATGTAGCTGTTTTTATGACGTAAATGTAATTGGAAATGAAAGTGGACATGGAAATTTTTGAATTTGTTATAGTTTTTGAAATATTTTTGGAATTTTGAAAAAAGTTTGTATTTTTGATTTTGTAATAATTTTTGCAATATTTTTAGAATTTTGGAAAAAGTTTTAATTTTTGATTTTGTAAGAATTTTTGAAATATTTTTAGAATTTTGAAAAATTTTAAATTTTTGATTTTATTAAAAAATTTTTGGAATTTTGAAAAAAATTTCAATTTTTGATTTTGTAATAATTTTACAATACTTTTAGAATTTTGGAAAAAGTTTGAATTTTTAAGAATTTTGGGAATATGGAAAAGTTTAATTATTTTATTTTATTTTAATTTTTGGAACATATTTGGAATTTTGAAAAAAGTTTTAATTTTTGATTTTGTTTTAGTTCTTGCAATATTTTTAGAATTTTGAAATAAATAAAGTTTTTGAGTTTTATATATGTTTTTAGAATTTTGAAAATTTCAATTTTTGATTTTGTAAGAATTTGTGGAATATTTTTAGAATTTTGAAAAATTTTAAATTTTTGATTTTATTATAATTTTTGGAATTTTGGAAAAAGTTTGAATTTTTAATTTGTAATAATTTTTGCAATATTTGTAGAATTTTGGAAAAGTTTAAATTTTTAAGAATATTTGGAATATTATCGGAATTTAGAAAAAGTTTAATATTTGATTTTATTCTAATTTAAGGAATATTTTTGGAATTCTGAAAAAAGTTTGATTTTAATTATTTTTTACAATATTTTTGGAATTTTGAAAGAAATAAGAATTTGT
Source organism: Diogma glabrata (assembly GCA_963693315.1). Taxonomy (NCBI): domain Eukaryota; kingdom Metazoa; phylum Arthropoda; class Insecta; order Diptera; family Cylindrotomidae; genus Diogma; species Diogma glabrata. The sequence goes on along the minus strand of OY856186.1, from coordinate 106,581,418 downwards.
GATTTTGTAATATTTTCTCGAAACGCTAAATGGAGAGGTTTTTGAGTAGTGTTCTGAGTGTAGTATCTTTTCACTAAATTATGTTAATTTATGATCTGTTTTCCGGCAACGTATTGATGTTTCGTGTTAGTTTTGTAATAAATTTCTAAACAGAGATAAAAAATACTTATACTTTAAAAAAGAGTTATGTTTGATATATGTTTGCGAATTGGATATTGGACAAGCTCTTTGTTTTGGAAAGAAGACATGGAATTGCCATTGGTTGTAAATAAAGATCCTGGTAGGTCCCGTTTATTTTTATATAAAAGTTCAAGCGTTTCAATATAATTGAGAAATGGTGTTTAACCAACTCCGTACCAGCTTTCGGTTTGACACTTCTGGTTAAAAAGTTTTTTTCAAGTGTTTGTCCCTACTGTAGCCTACAGTTACAAATCAACTTTCATGAAACGTTTTAATCAATATGAGAAAGATTTCATTTTTTTAATATTTAATTCGTATACATGTCATTGTTTCGATAAGGTAATTAAAATTGTTTATAGTGCAAATATTTTATATAAGCAGAGTAACAAAAATTAGTTTTTATTTGAGTGTACTAGTTTCATAATTAAATCAGAAAGTGTGTTAATAACTGAAATATAAACTAAAGAAAATAGTTATAACCAAAAGTATTTGCTTATATAGAACGTAGCCCAATCTTATATTATTCTTGCTTTAAAAACCAATACGTCTACGGTCTACCGAAAGAATTGGTTCTAGAATTGAAATAATATTATTATAATATTATTACTCCACTGGTTCTAGAATTGAAATAATATTATTGATGGAATCGATTAGTACACCAAACACGATCATTTTCCGTTTTCAAGAATAACAAATAATTTATTTAACGAACAAAAACTAATAAGATCCATAAATAAGCTAGAGTAGAGCAATTTTATATCGTTTAATATAAAACAATTTTGTGTTAATTACATTACCTCTTTACAAAAGAATATTTTTATGCCTCTAAATGGTTTTGGATTTAGAAAACAAAATGGTTTTTTTATGAAACAGAAACGTTACTTGTTCGACAAAAAAGAAACTAAGTTGTTTTTTATAACACAAAACTGCTAATGCAATTTATTATTTGAATACTGGATATATGAAATGGGTAGCGAAAATCCGAAATTCTACGTCCACGCCGTGCTACCTGGGTAACGCTAACAAAATTAGGTTGGTGTAGTTGAGAGTGGCAGAGTAAATACTGCTTATACTCAATGATTCTGCACCATGGCCAGTCATTGGCGCCATAAAACCAATGCAACTCAAGCGTCTGTTCTCCATGTTAGGGGCGGCTTGGAGCGGGCGTCTGTCTTGGATCAAGCGGCTCGCTATATAAATGTGTAGAAAGCATCTGTTCTCCATGTTAGGAGCGGCTTGCAGCGGGCATCTGTCTTGGATCAAGCGGCTCGCTATACAAATATGTAAAAAGATTGTTTCTGGTGACCTTAAGATGCAGAACTAACCCATTCACGAAAATTTGGGTTGGGCGAAGGGCTAACACCCCATTTCCGTAAAAAAATTATTGTCATGAATTCTGTACACAGGCCTCGGAATATCTCGGATTCATTATTGGAACGACATCGGAAACTGTACCCGGTCTACGATTCAAAAATGGGAACCTGGAACGTGCTAAGCTTAAGAAGACCAGGAGATCTCCTAAAACTCACACAACAAGTCGAAAGCTACACACTGGATATAGTGGCATTACAAGAACTAAGATGGCCAGGCAGTGGAATCCATGAAACAGCGAAAGGTTACACTCTTTATTATTGCAGTCATCAAAACGGAGGAGAATTTGGAGTTGGCTTTCTTATACACCGTCGCGTGAATCAGCATGTTATCGACTTCTGCCCAATTAATATGCGGTTATGCACACTGAGAATCCGCACGCAAAAAATCAATGCAACGATCGTCAATGTTCATGCACCTACTGAAGATAAAGCAGATGATATTACAGACCTGTTCTTCCTAGAATTCAAAGAAATCATCAATAACATCCCGCGACACGATATAAAAATCGTGGAAGGTGACTTTAATGCTCAAATCGGTAGGCTTGCAGAACTTAAAACACATATCGGCCCTAACAGCTTGCATCATACCAGCAACAATAACGGTTTTCGCGCAGCCGAGCTGGCTATGATGTATGATCTAGTAATTTCCAGCACTTTCTTCCCTCACAAGAGAATTCACAAGGCAACGTGGAAATCAAATGACGGAAGAACGGCAAATAAATCGATCACGTCATGATCTCTAAGAGACACTCCACAAGTGTAACTGACGTTCGATCATACAGAGGTGCTGATATGGACACTGATCATATGCTTGTCATCTTTAAGTACAAGTGCAAATTATCATCTACATTTAATAGACAAGCAAAAAAGACCGTGCGCTGGAACGTCGATCCATTTAAACATCCGGAAACGCTGAACAGATATCAGGAAATAATAACACAAAACATAGAAGAGCATGACATCTCTTCTGAGATGCCATTAAACATACAAGAAGAGAATGGCAAACGCTTCAATCAACCATTATAGCTGCAGCACAAACTACAATCGGAAAGCAGCCACCGAAATCACACAACGAATGGTTCGACGACGAGTGCCGCCAATCCGTTGAACATAAACAAAACTGCGAGAAAAATGGTTAACAAGGAACGAAGCTCCCAAGCTGATTATCTATGCGCCAGGAAAGCCTCAGCAAAACTTCTACGTAAAAAGAAACGCGAACACATGAAGAGCTGCATTGAAAACATCAACCAACATGCGGCCAACGGAAATTTAAAAGAGTGCTTTGCCAATGCACGGAATCTGACAAAAGATTTCCACCCAAGATCTACAGCCATCAAAAATGAAAATAATGAACTTACAACAAGTGAACGTGATGTGCTGGCAGTGTGGCGATCCCACTTTCAAGACCTATTGAATAGGACGAATGAAATTCATGCTATTCGAGCAATTGCTCCATCAACTGAGGAGATTTTTGTCCCTTACCCAGCAATAGAGGAAGTGGAAGCTGCAATTAAAAAACTGAAAAATGGCAAAT